>PVKV010031568.1:0-20882 GCA_004027835.1 Alouatta palliata | reverse complement strand
AAAGCATTGGCAACAAAAGCCAAAATAGACAAATGGGACCTAATCAAACTCCACAGCTTCTGCACAGCAAAAGAAACAGTCATTAGAGTGAATCGGCAACCAACAGAATGGGAAAAAATTTTTGCAGTCTACCCATCTGACAAAGGGCTGATATCCAGAATCTACAAAGGACTGAAACAGATTTACAAGAAAAAAACAAGCAAGCCCATTCAAAAGTGGGCGAAGGATATGAACAGACACTTTTCAACAGAAGACATACATGAAGCCAACAAATATATGAAAAACTGCTCATCATCACTGGTTATCAGAGAGATGCAAATCAAAACTACATTGAGATACCATCTCACACCAGTTAGAATGGCAATCATTAAAACATCTGGAGACAAGAGATGCTGGAGAGGATGTGGAGAAATAGGAATGCTTTTACACTGATGGTGGGAGTGTAAATTAGTTCAACCATTGTGGAAGACAGTGTGGCGATTCCTCAAGGACCTAGAAATAGAAATTCCATTTGACCCAGCAATCCCATTACTGGGTATGTATCCAAAGGACTGTAAATCATTCCACTATAAGGACACATGCACACGAATGTTCATTGCAGCACAGTTTACAATAGCAAAGACCTGGAACCAACCCAAATGCCCATTGATGATAGACTGGACAAGGAATATGTGGCACATATACACCATGGAATATTATGCAGCCATCAAAAATGATGAGTTTGCGTTCTTGGTAGGGACATGGATGAACCTGGAAACCATCATTCTCAGCAAACTGACGCAAGAACAGAAAATCAAACACCGCATATTCTTACTCATAGGCGGGTGTTGAACAATGCGAACACATGGACACAGGGAGGGGAGCATCTCACACTGGGGTCTGTTGGGGGGAAAAAGGGGAGGGACAGTGGGGGGTGGGGAGTTGGGGAGGGATAGCATGGGGAGAAAAACCAGATTTAGGTGATGGGGAGGAAGGCAGAAAACCACACTGCCATGTGTGTACCTATGCAACAATCTTGCATGTTCTTCATATGTACCCCCAAACCTAAAATCCAATTAAAAAAAAAAGAAATATGAAAGACTTTCATTTTTTATTTTATTTTTAAAATTTATATATAATACAAATATTTGTGGGGTACAGGTGATATTTGTATAATTTGAAAAGATCAAATCAATGCAATTGCGATATCTATCACTTTAACATTTAGGAAGACTTTCCTTCTAATTTATTTTCTTTTTTTCAGAATATAAACAGCTTAGAAAAACCTTTGTTATTTTATACATTTTAAATATACTATATGTATGTTCTAAACACTACTTTCTTTCTGTACTGTCTGATATCCTATTTGTTTACATTTCAGTTCCCATTGTGAGAATTTAACATAAAGAATTCTTTGAATATCAAATTGAACAGTTTTCTGTAAAAGTCAAATTATTTTTGTTCTGATAGGTGTGTTAGAAGAAGCCAGATTTTTTTGATATTGACTCACTGATTGAACACCTAGAAGTGAGAATAAAGGTAAGTCTGTTTTTACATTAGCCACTGTTACATTTATTGTAGCTAGCTCCCAACAGACTCCTCCAGTTTCTTTTCTTTCTTTCTTTTTTTTTTTTTTGTTTTGAGCCTGATTCTCACTCTGTTGCCCAGCTGGAGTGCAGTGATGAAATCTCCGCTCACTACAACTTCCGCCTCCTGAGTTCCAGTGATTTTCCTGCCTGATTCTTGTGGCTCAGCCTCCCAAGTAGCTGGGAATACAGGCATGTGCCATCATGGCAAGCTAATTTTTGTAGTTTTAGTAGAGATGGGTTTCCACCATGTTGGCCAGGATGGTCTAAATCTCTTCACCTCATGATCTGCCTGCCTCAGCCTCCCAAAGAGCCGGGATTACAGGTCTGAGCCACCACGCCTGGCCTCCTCTAGTTTCTTAATGTCTTTTTCAAGAATTCTCAACCACTGGAGGATAATTCACCAATATCCTAAGAGGAATTTGTCTGATTTTTGCTAGCAACTGCAGCCAAGTCAGAACTACCATGCCAGGAATTAAAGCAGACTTTTACATGAATTATCTCTATCAGCAAATCTGTGAATAAAATTTTACATTCTTAAAGTGTTTTTTTGTGGGGTTTGCTTTACTTTCCTTTTTCATGCAAGGTATAATTTAATTATGGGACATAACATTGATTTACTTCTGAAATGCTTAGCCAAAAAGAGATGCAATACTAGCCTTTTTTATTATCTATAACTCATATAGCAGTTTGTGAGTAATGCATGGAAATTGCAGCAGTTTTAAAAATGTCAGTATTTGTGCATTTGCGGTGTATGGGCCAGTCAGGGGCAGATAGTTTTACTTATGTTTACTATAGCATTTCATATTTTAAAGACCACAGTACTCATTTTTTCCTAATAAACTGTCCTGAATTATTGAATTAATAAAATCATTAAATTATAATTAGGTTTAACTAAATACTTATTAGCAGGTATAGGACTAACAGGAATCCCTCTTTAGAAACTTCTACACAAAAATGAAGAATCTCCTGGCTGTACTCTAATAAATAGATTGATAGTTTCTTTTATGAGGAACATAAATATGTTCCCTTCTTTTATGTATCTAAGTTCCATTTTGATCATGTTTTGTAATAAACTTCAAGTGACTGAACTGCTGGTTGCTTCTAAAACAAAGGTGGTGGTTAGCCATAGTAATTAAATTTAATCCAAACAGGTAGTTAATTAGGTGACAATTTGTACTTTTTGATTTCAGTGTTTGAACTTAGCGGTGCTGATCTTTCTTGTTTGGACCTTAGACGCATTAACTTCAAAATGGCAGTCTGCGTTCTTGGTAGGGACATGGATGAACCTACCGCAGTCTTGCACATGCAAATCTTTGCTGTGCAAATCTCGAATGAGCTGATCTCTCTGCATCAGTGCTTTACATACTGTCTTAGGCTACAAGAGAAAATTACATTTCTAGTTTATTAAACAGTCTCAAGGAGTCTTTGAGACAGGAGTTATAACTACCTTTTACTGGAGCTTTAACTTGAAAACAGATGATTATGTTGATATAAGACTGAAGGGCCTGAAAGTGAAATGAATTGATTTTACAAATTCGATATTCTTTAGTAAATGTAGACCTGAAAGATTTAGCAACTAAGAAGAAATTAAATCTTGGAATTAGTTCTTGATCCCTTCAATATACTTGTACTTTATTTATCAGGACTCATATTTTCAGCAAATTATAAGGTAAAGCTGAAAGGAATCTTTGAAATCTATTCAACCTCATTTCTGGAATGGGAAAATGTTACTGCTTAAGAAGTATTTGACAGAGATATTTTGAGAGAAACATGGAATGCATCAATATGTGGAAGTTGACATCTCAGTGGCTTCTCTCCTCTCTCTACATATATGTATATTTATGTGTATGTATATATTTATGACACTTACGTGTTTTTATATGAAGTTAGAGGACATATGCAGACCAACAATGAAATCTACTAATTTTTAATAACTTTAAGTTTCTTACCACCAAGGCTCATGTCTGCATGTCTTTTGAATTAATAGCATCTTTCTTTTGGTAGTCATTTATTGAGTTATTATAATTTTGGTTTTACCCATTAGCTGCAGCTTACTTTTCCATGAAGCTTTTGATCAGAGCTAGTAATGAAATCGACTAATATACATTTTAGTTACTTTTATTGTCCTTATTTTGTCTTATCATGAGGGGTCAAGTTACTAGCAAAACACGTAGAAAACTAACAGCATCAAAAGAGAGTTCGAAGATCCTACTCTTTAAATAGCACAGTATCAAGAGGCAGCTTCATTTGCCTTAAGGAAAAAAAAAAGACTTTTGTCAAAAATTCTGAAATAAATGAACACAATTTTTGAAACTCCTGGCTGGGTGTGGTGGCTCACACCTGTAATCAAGCAATTTGGGAGGCTGAAGCAGGCAGCTCACTTGAGGTCAGGAGTTCAAGACCAGCCTGGCCAATTTGGCAAAACCCCGTCTCTACTAAAAATACAGAAACTAGCCGGGTGTAGTGGTGCATGCCTGTAATTGGAGCTATTTGTGAGGCTGAGGCACAAGAATTACTTGAACTTGGGAGGTGGAAGTTGCAGTAATTTGAGATAGTGCCATTGCACTCCATCCTGGGTGACAGAGTGAGACTCTGTCTTAAAAAAATAAAATAAAATATAAATTAAAAAATGAGCTATATATTTTCTACAATTTCACTTTCTATTCTGTATTATGCACCGTGATTTAGCTACTCAGGCTTGGTAACATTTAGCAATGGTTGGTGCAGAAAGACACAACAAGCATCTTGTTCGTGTTTTGTAGCTAAACAATGCCTTTAAATGCTGGCATTCGTATTCTGACCTCTGACTTGAAGGCAGCAGTAGCATCCTAGAACATCAAGAATTTCACTTAGTACAACAAGATTCCTACAGTAATAAGGAGAGAAAATCCATACCCCTAACAAGTGTATGCCTTCCTTACTTCCTTGCCTATACATTTTGACTGTTTCAGTGTCATGCATAGAAGTGTTTATAAACATAGAAATAGAGATGTCAGGCCGGGCACGGTGGCTCATGGCTGTAATCCCAGCACTTTGGGAGGCTGATGTGGGCGGAAGGTCAAGAGATTGAGACCGTGGTGAAACCCTGTCTCTACTAAAAAAATACAAAAATTAGCTTGGCATGGTGGCACGCACCTGTAGTCCCAGCTACTTGAGAGGCTGAGGCAGGAGAATTGCTTGAACCTGGGAGGCAGAAGTTGCAGTGAGCCGAGATCGTGCCACTGCACTCCAGCCTGGCACCTGGCAACGCAGTGAAACCCTGTCTCAAAAAAAAAAAAAAAAAAAAAAAAAGAGATGTCATTGTTCTGACTCTCCCAACATCTTGATGACGTTTCATGTGAAATGAGCGAGCTGTTGTTAATTTGTATTTGCTTTTTCAAAAGCAGTTCAAAAATATTTCTTCACAATGTTCCCAGTTCTTATTGGGTTTAATTAGAAAAGGCTTTATTGTAAACAGAAAATAATTGATTATGAGTGTGTTGAATTGAGCCTTTTCCCCTTTTCTATTTTCTTTCTTTTACTGTGAGAGTTAATTTTAACAAAATTATGAACCTTACGACCAGGACTTTTCTCTTTTCTTTGCAGTGTGCAAATCTCCAAGTAGCCAAGATGCTCTGTTCTAATGCAGAAGCAGCATCCCTGAAACTCTGTAATTTTGAGGATCCTTCTGGTCTTAAAGCCGACTTAGAAGGTGAGATCCTATCTGTAATCTCAGCACTTTGGGAAGACAAGGCAGTTGGATCAGTTTGAACCCAGGCATCACTCACTCTTGCCTGGCAACAGAGCAAGATGCTGTCTCAAAAAAAAAAAAAAATCACACTAAAATGATTCAATGATTACACTCAATCATTCTACAATATACACAATATAAACATATTTTTCCTTGTTTAGCCAAGAATACTCTCAATATGAGAACAATAAATGCAAAAGCATGTTAAATGCTAGACTCATGCTAAAACATGAAACAAAATATCACTTTTAATTTATGATGAAAACTTGATTCATTATTTCAAGCAGCACGCAAAACATTACATTTTGTTTGTTTTCTTCTAATCATCCTTATTTTTAAAAGATATTCTTTAATCTCAAATTTTCAACAAATGTTGAAAGTTTTTATTTATACTCCAAAGAGCATTCACAAGGTCTTTCTCTCTCTGTTCATCCTCTCAACCCAATAATCTCATTCCCTATGCTGATAATATCTGAGATGTTTGTTTCAGGTGGCTGATTTTTAAAATTCTCACAGTAATTCAGAGCTAATTAAATTTTATTACGTTGATTGTTTTTGTTTTTGCTTAACTCTGATCACCCTGTTTTCATATTCAATTTTAGTTTTTCACTTAGATTTATCTTGCCTTCTTTCTTTTAATAACAAACTATACACAGATGTTGTATGTACAACTTTGTTATTGCTTCAAATACGTGATTATATTTTCACATTTGTCATTTACTTACTAGAGTCTGACTACTCATAATTGCTCTCTGTAATCTTTTCCTTTCTTGCTAAATTTGTCTATCAATATTTCTTTAATTAAGGTGTATTCATCTTAAATGCTCTTAAACTCAAAGCTTTGATTTTTCTGTACATGGCTATCTCACCTTCATTCCTGAAAAGTGAGCATGCTCTTTTGGTTCGTAACCACCCCCTGCCAGGACTCTGAGGAGTTCACCAGTTCCTGCATTTTATTGCTGTTTGTTATCTACACACCCGGCTGCTCTGAACATCTCTTTGATTCTGGTAATGTGTATTTACAATATAATGTTATGGGTATGGATTCCTTTTTCTTTTATTACTAAGAAGTTGTTTTGTTTGTCTGTTGTTTCGAGACAATCTCGCTTTGTCACCCAGGTTGAGTGCAGTGGTGCCATCTGGCTCACTGCAGCCTTGTCCTCCAGGGGCTCAAGCGATCCTCCCACTGCAGCCCCCTGAATAGCCGGGACTACAGGCACAGGCAATCATGCCTGGCTAATTTTTTAAATTATTTTAGAGATGAGCTCTTATCACGTTGCCGAGGCTGTTTTCGAACTACTGAATGCAAGAAATCCTCTTTCTTTGGCCTCCCAAATTGCTGGGAGTACAGGTGTACAGGTGTGAGCCACTACACCTACCCTTTTTATTACCAGGGATTTGAATTTCCTTCTAAATGTAAAGACTGGTGACCCTCTTCAATTTACGGAAATTCCCACAGGTGATCTCTCCAGTATTTTCTCTTCCCTTTGTCCTTTACTATCTCTTCCGTATTTCCCAACTCTTGTCTCTCTATTGTGCATGCTGGTTAATTATTTTAGACCTTTCTTCTAATTTGCTGAGTCTCTCTTCACATGTGTGTCATCTGCTGTCTCAGAATCCACTAAATTCTTCATTTCAGTAATTCCATTTTTATTCTGAATACTGTTCACTTTTCAATTTTACTTGATAATTTTGAATTAAAGAACTAGTCTCTTACCATTTCCATTTTCCCTGTTATCTCTTTAGACATATCAAAAGTGTGTTTATATTCTAAATCAAAATCATTTCCAGTTGTTGCCTGGGAATGGGGAAGGCTGGGAGCAGTGGGAGGGAAAGAGAACAAGGAAGTGCTTAGAAATGGTATGTGTGGCTGGGCACAGGGGCACATGCCTGTAATCCCAGCACTTTGGGAGGCTGATGCAGGTGCAGCACTTGAGCCCAGGAGTTCAAGACCAGCCTAGGTAACATAGGGAGACCCTGTGTCTACAATAAAAAAAATACAAAATGACCGGAGCGGGATGGCCCACTCCTGTGATCTCAGTTACTCTACTCTGGAGACTGAGATTGGAGGATCACTTGAGCCTGGGAGACGGAGCTTGCAATGAGCCAAGACTGTGCCATTGCGCTTCAGCCTAGGCAACAGAGAGAGACCCTATCTCAAAAGAAGGAAAGAAAGAAAGAAAGAAGAAAGAAAGAAAAAGAAAGGAAGGAAGAAAGAAAGAAAGAAAGAAAGAAAGAAAGAAAGAAAGAAAGACAGACAAACATGGAGGGGAGAGGGAGGGAAGGAAGGATAGAGGGCAGAAAGGAAGGGAGGATATGTTTGTAATCTTGATGGTTGTAGTGGTTTCAGAGGTCTACATATACATTAAAACTTACAAATTTCACCTTTTCTTTTTCATTTATTTATTTTTAAAAGACAGGATCTCACTATGTCTCCCAGGCTGTAGTACACGGAGTGCAGTGACGTCATCAGAGCTCACAGCAGCCTCCACCTCCTGGACTCAGCGGTCCTCCCACCTCAGCCTCCTAAGTAGCTGGGACCAAAGTTCATGTTGTAAGGCCCGGCACATTTTTATATTTTTTGTAGAAGGGGGTGTTTTTGCCATGTTACCCAGGCTGTTCTCAAACTCCTGAACTCAATCAGTTATCCAGCCTTGGTCTCCCACAGTGCTGGGATTATAGGCATGAGCAACTGTCTGCGGCCTGCACATTTAAAATGTGTGCTTTTCTGTACATGTCAAGTAAACCTCAACAAAAGCTCCAAAAATTATTTAGCACAGCTGCCTCTTTTTAATTAATAAGTATCTGTGCTAAATAAAAATATTTAGCATAGGTGCTTAATTGGAGTGTTGTACCATGATTACACTGGAATGTACTGTAATCGCATTGGAATGTAATCATGGTACAAGACTCCAATTAATAAGTTAGGAAGCAAAAATCCTGAGACACTATACCCTAAATGAAAAACAGAGATTTTACAAAGGCGTTGTATAGCACCTAGCTGATTTTACATAACTACTTTTGAATTTCTGATGTCATTTCTGTATGTTTTCTATCCTTTTCCTTCCATATGTTGATATAAACAGAAATCACTGAAGACTCTAGTGCTTCTAGGCTAATTCGCTAACTCAGCGAGCTGCACATGTGGCTTGTTAATAGTCTTTGTCCGTCTTAGTGAAAACATAAGTTTCGACGATAATATTGAGATTCACCTGGTTCATTAATATTTTAACAGAACTTTAATGAACCTAATTACAAATTATCAGGTAAATCAACCAGGCCACAGGCTCAGTAAAAAGGAAAGCCCCTTCTGAACGTTGATCCCAATACCTGTGTGCATTCATGCTCACAAATTGTAACTGAGCACATACTGTGTGCCCGATTCAGTCCTTGGTGCAGGGCTGTACAATGCCCAAGTACTGCAAGTGCCAGTATCTGGGCTTGTCAGAAGGTGCTTGCGATGTATGTGAGGAGATCTATCAGCGGGGACACACTGGAAAAGCCACCAAGATGGTCCAGTGGAATCAGTGAGGCAAATGCATGGGGAGGTGGGAAGCAAGAGCAGCAGACGAACAGAGGCTCCCCAGGGAGCCTGGAGTGGAGAGAAGCCCCTGGAGGGAGGGGCTGTGGAGGTCTGGTGGAATAAAGCCAGGGTAGGGTGGTGGGTGTGGATTAGGGTCAGGAATGAATTAATCAGTGAAAACAAGCCTTTCAAGGTGTGTGTGTGTGTGTGTGTGTGTGTGTGTGTGTGTTTCTGATTGTGCGAAGGACTGTGATGTGTGTAGGGTGTGAGTGGTGTATGTCTATGTAGAGTTTGTGAGTATATGCAAGGAGCTGTGTCCAGGAGAAGCTGCCACCTGGGAACGAGCTGCCCGCAGCCCCTGAGGAGAATCACCTGTCTGTGGAGCCCGGCTGAGGCTGCAGGCAATGTTGAGCTTCAGGACCACTGGATGCTTTTTGTGGTAGAGTGACAAGGGTGTAACAGCAAGAGGAGGAGCAGGGACCAGGCCAAGAAGCCGAGGTTCCACCCACCCCCCACACCACCAGGCCCCAGCATCCCAAACAAGGTGCTGCTGCGGGAGTTCCATCTGCTGCGGAAAGGCCCCATGTTGCAGCGCCTAGCGTGCAAAGCCCGAGCCGTGCACGCGCATCATGGCGGAGTTCATCTCTATGAGTCTTGCTCCTTCAGTACTGGCTGCCTCCAGGAAGGACAGTGTCAACAAGACACAGGGAGTGCAGGTGCTGCTGGCCGTAGCCCGGCCCTGGGGCCACTGGGAAACTGCCTCCCACTACCGCCAGCACACATGGGTTCAGTGGTGCATGCTGCAGAACTCTGCTCCTGCACCGCTCTGGGGACCTGCACGCCCTTGGACAGCCTGTGCCTGCTCACCTGCATCCAGTCTGGGTGCCAGCACAACGCCTTCCTGGAGGCCGTCCTGGGCCTGAAGAGCAGCGGCAAGCTCCTCCCCCCCTTTGTGAGTGGTGACCTGGATCTGCAGATGGGGCCATAGGTCTCTGTCTTCTTGGACAAGGCCGCTTCAGTGGTGTCCTGGGCTTCTGGGTGGCAACCACAGGGCCTTCTAGCCAGGCAAATGGATCCAAACAGTGTCTAGAGAGTGTTGGAGTGGCAGCGGCCACAAGCAGGAGAAGTCCACCCAGAACTCTGTCCACACTTTGCCCACACTGGCCACTGCAGCTCAGCCCAGAAACAGCCACTCCAGGCAGAGGTGATGAGCAAGCTGGTGGTCCCAGAACCGGGTGTGATTTCAGGATATCTTTTAAAGGAGGAAAAGCCCTATTGGGCTCTTATCCGGGAAATGGTCTGTGTGCCTGGAGCGCTTGCTTTGTACCCAGCTGCAGACCTCGATATTTTTTTCCTGGCCTATTGGGAATCTCGCCCAGATGGCTTCCTCATCTTTCCTGTGCCCCACTCCCACCTATTCCACCTTTCTTCCGGTTCTCACGGTTTTCAGGGAACACAGGCCGGAGCCCCTCCTGGAGGAGAGTCCGCTGCAGCGGACCCAGGGGCTGACACTGGGAAGCCGTTGCATGTTCTCATTGCTCAAAGGAGCCCAGGCCAGATTGGGCGACAGGGACCACTCCCCCTTGTATTCATCTGGGCTCCTTGGTCATGTCTATCAAGAGGTGAAAGACTGATATAAACAGACTGTGCTGTGTCCATGCAGTGGAACAGTCATTCAAAAGTAAAAAGTCCTTCTGCCCGTCTCCAGCCTCCACCTCTGCCACCAGGGACCGACATCCGCACCAACTTCATCCCGCGCCGTCCAGGTCCAAATAGACCTGCCGCACCCGAGCCCCGCCAGGCCAGCGCCAGACGCCGTGGCCCGGCTGCCCTCCGCAGCCACCAAGCGCCCCCTGCCGTCCCACCGCTGGGCGTGAACCGGCCAGGATGCGGGGCGCAGGAGCAAGCTGCGGCTGTTGTCAGACACGGTTTCCAGCCCCAGGTCTGGCGGCCCCTGGCTTCCCAGTCCACTCTACTCTGGGCAAGAAGACGAAGAAAGCCACTCCCTCAGCAGATCAGCTGCTCCACGTGGCGGCCCAGCCAGACAAGTCGTCCCCAAGTTCACCCTCTCTAAACTCAGGTTGTGCACGCCGTGGCCAGGTGCCCAGGATGTTGGGGAGCCCTGTGAGCCTGAAGCAGAGAAGCGGTGGGGCCCAGAAGCATCACTGAGAAAGAAGGCGCCCGCCTCCCAGCGCTTTCACGCGGGATCCCACCCAGCCTCCCGGGGACTGCTGCAGCCCAGATGCCCCGCAGCGTGGACACCGTCACGGGCACACACCACAACCGGTCCAAGACGGCGACCTTTGCCAAAGTCACGTAGGCGTCCAGGACGTAATGCTCAAGCGCTTTGGGGAGCGCAACGTGGCCAGCTCAGAACTCTGGAGGCTGCCTTCCAAGTCTTCCTCCAGGACCGCAAGGTCAAGAACCGGGTCAAGCAGTCGAATTACCAGGCACTATGGAACTGGGTCTGGACAAGGAAGCTGGAGGAGCAGCCTCCAGCTCACACCTCACTCCTCCTGTCCTCAGCCAAGAGATGGTGGGGCCAGCCAAGGAGCAGCAGGAGGCCTTCCAGGCCTCCCTGAACCCTCCGTAGCGGCACCCGCGGACCCACCAAGCCTCTGGCACCTGCGCTTCCAAGTGGATGAGGTGCCGGACATTGAGCCAGCTGCGTGGCACCAGCCACCCACCACCAAGCAGCTCATCACCTCCCCGGAGGTGCCAGCCCAGGTTCACAGCCTGATGTCACCCAGGAGGGAGAAGCCCAGCAGCCCGACATCTCCCAGTCTGCATCCCTCAGGCCAGCATTGCCGGTCACCCCGCCCGCTATCCCTCCTGGGGCCCTGCAGTGGGTGTCTCGGGACCTCCTGGAGCGGGTCCAGGCCAAGGAGGCACAGAAGCAGCTGGCGCAGGTGACATGGTGCCTGGAGCAGAAGTCTAGCCACAGTGGCTGGAGCAACTGGCCCTTGCGCTGTGTGGCTCTTTGTGTTTGAGCCATTGCTCAGTGTGGAGGTGGCCTATGTTTGGATCCCAGTGGGCCCCCGCAAGTTGGAGAAGCACCTGTTGCTCCTGAGTTGCTGCTGGACTGGCTCAACTCCACCAGGTCCGCCCCACACCTGGACAAGGCCGCCGACCTGGACGGCATCATTGCACATCTGACCCCTACTGAGGAGGGTTTGTCAGTCCAGCAGCCACCTGATAAACACTGCCTGGAGACTCGCTGGCCTGAGCCCATCCCAGTCTGTTTTGTTCTCTTTATGAAATTGATGCACTTTGCTCTTCCCTTTGAGAGTGCTCCTGGGAGGCTGGATTTGAGCTGCAGGGTGCACTCCCCTGGGGTTTCCTGACCGTGGATGGTGAACCTGTCTCACAGGCCCATGTACCAAATGTTTCTATTAAACTGGTTTTTGCTGCAGAAAAAAGACAATAAAATCAATGCATTATAGATAAGTGCAACGATACAGATGAATCACAAAATAATTTATGTGAGATAAAAGAAAGCCAAAAGCATGCCTAGTTTAACAATTTTATTTATATAAAATTATATATGCAATTGAAACTAATCTATAGTGACCTAAAGATGAACAATGGTGAACAGGTGATCTGGAATAAAAAGAGGAGTGGGAAGGAAAGATTACAAAAGAATTGAAAAAATTTGGGAGAGAGAGATATATTCAGTATCTTGATTGTGATGCTGGTGTGGTGGGGTATGCATATGTAAAAACTTATCAAAAGATACACTTCAAATATGTACAGTTTATTTCATGTCGCTATACCTCAATCAGGCTATTAAAAAAGGAATATCTCCCTACCAAGAAAAGTAAAAATACTAGCTAATGAGCACTGTTATTTTTCCTGAGTTTGAAGTCCCCCAGATGTTTTGTTAAATGGCATATTTCATTCTTAATTTAATTCTCAGCTTGGTCACTGTTGGTGTAAAGCAGTGCTACTGATTTGTGTACATTGATTTTGAAACCCGAGATTTTACCAAATTCATTTATCTAGGAGGATTCTGAAGGAGTCTTTAGTGTTTTTTAGGTATCCAATGATATCATCATGGAACAGTGATAGTTTGATTTCCTCTTTTCCAGTTTGGATTCTTTTTATTTCTTTCTGTTTTCTGATCGCTCTAACTGGGACTTCCACTTTATATTGAACAGAAGTACTAAAAGTGGGCATCCTTGTCATGTTCCAGGTCTCAAGGAGAACGCTTTCAACTTTTCCCATTCCGTATGTTGTTGGCTGTGGGTTTCTCATATATGGCTTTTTTTTTTTTAAATTTTGATGCAAGTTCCTTCTATGCCTAGTTTGTTGAGTATCATAAAGGGATGCTGGAATTCATCAAATGCTTTTTCTGCATCTATTGAAATGATCATGTGGTTTTTGCTTTAAATTATGTTTGTGTAATGTGGCATTACATTTATTGACTTGTGTATTCAACACTTTAAAAAAATATTTGTCCACTTTGTCTGGCAGAACTGTAGTAAATTCATTCCTACAATTGTGTTATATTCCACTATGAGGATATCCCACAATGAATTATTTGTTTTCTTATTTATGGCATTTGGATTATCTCATGTTCTTTTCATTGTCACAAACATTTTTATGTACCTCTTCATTTATCTTTGATATGTACCTGGGGCTTACTAGATTCAGAGTATAATGAAGAGTTTGACTCCATTTTTAAAATGTTTGACTGCTATTTTGATGTTTGAGGTCCCAAGCCCCACTCTCCCTCCTTCCCCTCTGTCCCACATCTGGACAAGTATGAAATAAGAAATCCTGGGTGCTCCCTCCTTTGGTGGAAGAGGAAATTCAAGCCATCAGTGAGAACATTGACCCCAATATCAGCCCATAACTACCATAAAAATCTCAAATCTGTCTCCAAGAGCCTCTATTGCAGCACAGCTGACGCTCTTGTTAGTGCTTTGAGACTCTGTCACTCTAGAGGCATTAGCAACCCCATCTCCTGCCTTCTAGCATGTCTAGACCACCATGGTGGTTGTCTGTGGGCTGCCGAAACAGGAAACTGCCTTCCTTGGCCCTGTGGACCATTAGAGCAGCAATTGCTGGCCCTATTCTAAGCTGTCCTGAAAATAGAGGCTGTCATAGCCCCTGAGCCAATGTCCCCCAAACCTAGCTGTCCATTCATTTTGGGTCATGGAGGCAGCAACCTGCAACATGGCATAATCCTGAAGGCCTTCTGACTACATGATAGAACCACACGTGGGCTACCTGGAGTGTTCTTTTCTCTCAGGCTCTTTGGATACCTGGAGAGAACTTTGAGATGACCTGAATGATCAACAATGGGTATTCCCATGCTTCATAGATGCCATCTCTATCATTATGTGTGACGGAGCACAGTGGAGAGCTGCTGTAGTCCATCCCTCAATCCAAATGTCAGCATTGGTATTTGTTTCCAAAAGTCAGGTTTTTGTTTTGTTTTGTTTTTTGAGACGGAGTCTCGCTCTGTTGCCAGGCACCTGGCTGGAGTGCAGTGGCATGATCTTGGCTCACTGCAACCTCCACTTTCCGGGTTCAAGCAATTCTCCTGCCTCAGCCTCCTGAGTAGCTGAGACTACAGGTGCGTGCCACCATGCCCAGCTAATTTTTGTATTTTTTTTTTTTTTGTAGAGACGGGGTTTCACCATGTTGGCCAGGATGGTCCCCATCTCTTGAC
Organism: Alouatta palliata; assembly: GCA_004027835.1. Lineage (NCBI taxonomy): Eukaryota > Metazoa > Chordata > Mammalia > Primates > Atelidae > Alouatta > Alouatta palliata. The sequence continues at coordinate 6,384 of PVKV010031568.1, read as the reverse complement.
CTCGTGATCTGTCCACCTTGGCCTCCCAGAGTGCTGGGATTACAGGCATGAGCCACTGCGCCTGGCTGTTTTGTTTTATTTTTTTACAATGAAATTTTTATCTTACTTGCTATTGATTTTTCTATACAGTGTGAATTAGACAATTTCACTAATTTTATTTATTTCTGTATTTAAAACTCATTTTTCAGTCCAATTTATTGACCGTTTCTACTTTACCTATTCCCTATCATGAATTCTGTCATATATCAATGCTATATATGTATGTGTCATCTGTCCCTATACTGCCCTTTGTCTCATTGGTCACTGTGTCAATACTTAACCATTACATTTTTATAGGTTTTGCTATGTGTTACAGTAACTCTATTCATCATTCTTTTTCTTCAGACCATTCTTGATTACTTTGCCCTTTTCCTTTTAGAATTCTATTAGTGTCCCTTCAAAAACTCTGTATAATTTTTATTAAAGTTGTCTCAAATCTACAGATTAATTAAGGAGATATGATATCTTAAAAATATTAAGACTTCTTAATAAACATGAACTAAATCTTCATTATTAAGGTTTTTTTTTTTTGAGACAGAGTCTCACTCTGTCACCAGGTGCCAGGCTGGAGTGCAGTGGCGTGATCTCAGCTCATTGCAACCTCTGCCTCCCGCATTCAAGCAATTCTCCTGCCTCAGCCTCCTGAAGAGCTGGGACTACAGGTGCACTCCACCACACCCAGCTAATTTTTGTATTTTTAGTAGAGATGGGGTTTCACCATGTTGGCCACGATGGTCTCAATCTCTTGACCCCATGATCCGCCCGCCTCGGCCTCCCAAAGTGCTGGGATTACAGGCTTGAGCCACCGCACCTGGCCCATTATTAAGATCTTTAATATGTACTTCAGTAACTTTTTCATCAATACCAATACAAAGATGGCATCGTTAGCTATATTTATTCCGAAGTGCTTTCTAGTTTGGGAGATAACTGATGTATTATTTAAAATCATGCATTCTTGGCCAGGTGTGGTGGCTCATGCCTGTAATCCCAACACTTTGGGAAGCCAAGGTGGCCAGATCTCTTGAAGCCAGGAGTTTGGGTCCAGCCTGACCACATGGCGAGATCCGGTCTCTACTAAAAATATGAAAATTAGACGCAGGTGGTGGCTCACGCCTATGATCCCAGCTACTCGGGAGGCTGAGGCATGGGAATTGGTTGAACCTGGGAGCTGGAGCAAGACTGTCTCAAAAAATAAAAATAATAAAATCATGTGTCCTTACTGTTTTGCTGTGTAGAAATGCTATTGTTTTTTGTTTTTCTTTTGAGATGAAGTTTTGCTCTTTGTTGCCCAGGCTGGAGTGCAATGGTGTGACCCCTGCTCATTGCAAGCTCCACCTCCCAGGTTCCAAGTAATTCTCCTGCCTCAGCCTCCTGAATAGCTGGGACTACAGGCACTAGCCGCCACACCTGGCTAATTTTCATATTTTTAGTAGAGATGGGGTTTCACCATGTTGGCTAGAATGGTCTTGATCTTCTGAGCTCGTGATCCGCCCACCTTGGCCTCCCAAAGTGCTGGGATTACAGATGTGAGCCACTGTGCTCGGCCTATCAATATTTTCATATTAATTATATACTCTGCTGTAAACTCTGTTTTTGAATCTTACTATTTTCAACTGATTGAACTAATTGGAGCTGCTGTATCATAAACAACATTTGAGTTTGTATTACAGGGAGGCAAACTGATGGACAAAAGTTTCAAGAAATCAAATCAAAGAAAGGAAACTCCTGGATACCAGAAGCCTCAGTGCCCCACCCTCCAGTTTTCCATGGAAGGTACTTTGGGTCCATGCAGATGGCAGAAGACCCTGATGATGGAGTTTTCGGATCAGAATGTTCAGGAAAACCTTTATGTATAATTAACAGCAACAGGAAAAAAATCATACAACTGCTTTGCAAAGTTTTTGATCTAGAATCGAGTGCACAACAATCTTCTGGTGACTGCTGAAAATTCTCTGAATCATTCTAATTCATTTATCAAAACTGAAAAGTCTCTTTGTTGCTCCTCATTACCTGACTCAACTACTTTAGGTCAGAAACTTTAAAAGGCATAAAATGTGATTTCCTTCATAGTGGCACTACAAGGCCAGCACCATACCACAACTTTAATAAACCCTGCCAAGTAAAAGTTCTTATTTGTGAGCACTATCATTTGATGATTTTTCCTGAGAAAGCTAGGATTTGTTAAAGGGCATGCTGGACTCACAGAAACAATGTGCAGATAGAGGCCTAGGATGAAAATAACTAGAAACAAACTCCCCAGAAGTAGAATGGGAGTGACTAGAGGCAGAGCCGTGACTCCTCCTGGTGGGGCCCTACGGCTCCCTTTCTCTTTGCCTGGATGGCACCAGGCAGAAGCTGACAGGCTACGCAGCACAGAGTGCAGGTCACCTGCCTGCTGTCCACCTGCCAGGGCAAGTGTAGAGGCTTCCATGGTGACAGGAAGCACATTGTCTCTCAACAGAACATCACCTGGGGGAAGTCCCCAAAGCCAGGGTAAAGTGAGTCAAAACATAACAAGCCTGGGCTCTCTCTCTTTCGCTCTCTCTGTCTCTCTCTGTCTCTCTCTCTCTCTGTCTCTCTCACACACACACACACACACACACACACACACACACACGCACACACTCTGCATTCACTCAGAGTTCCAGAAATTGTATGTATTCCTGGTGAACACAATATAGTTATCTTTCAAATAATTAAAAAATGTCTCCACCAAAGCCAGAAAGTGTAAGGTCTTTACCTTCAGCCCTAATCCTAGACTCATAGGGCACTGTTTAAATCTCCTCTAAGATGGACAGGAGCACATCACCATTGCCTGCATCCCACAGATTAAATGGTGAATTTAACCATCACTAATGGAGTCTGCATAAAATGGTTTTGCAAAGGGTGGAGAAAGGAGGAAAAATTAGTCATAAAGTATGGAAGGAAATCCACGTCCACGTGTGTTTCTTCAACAGGTCGTGGTATTTGCGACAGCCCTCACTACACCCTGCTTCACGCTCCCTCTGTCTCAGCCAGCACTTCTGCTCCTTGACTTCTTCCCCTGGTGACATGACCCAGACCTTACCTTCTGAGGGAATTGGGACCTTCATGGCCTAGTGAATGGATTGTTGCTGCTAACTCACTAATTTTCATAAAATACAGAATTCTCATAAAATATAGAATGTATATCTCTGATCAGACCCACCCATCCAGCTCCTCTTTTCCCAGCTTATGCAGTGATTTTCAGAAATTGGGATCAATTCAGGGATCCACTGCTGTGCTTGTTCATAGAAGCATCTCTCTGTGCACCATACAATATCTTACATATCAGAAATAATAATTTAAGAGTAAAAATGTTCCTAAGCAGGTTATTAAGTGGTTCACAAGTGAAAGTGAATGCAGCTGCTTGTTCAAAGCATAATGAGTCCTGATTAGACAATATCCCAGGGACCTGGTCAGGATGCTCTCGGAACAGTGCTGCTGTTCCCACAGTAGCTGCCTCCAGACCCACCCATGCAGCTGGACAGGCCTTGGGCACTGCCGCTGAGAATGCTACTGCCACCAGCAGCACAATCAAATCCAACTGCTCCTTTATCTCTGCACCACGTACTCCTGATTCTCAATTATGGGTTTCAGAACCCATTGGTGGAGCCTGAATCAGGTGCCTTCACCTGGCTGCCAGGAGAACAGAGAAGGAGAATCTTTCCCCCTTATTCATTATCAGCAGGAAGTTATTATTCCAAGATATATCATCTCATCCTCTATTGACAGCTCCATTATTATTTTTAGACAGTTTATGGAAGCAGGTAGGAACCTCTGGTGTATGTGTACCACATTTTCTTCATCCAGTCTATCAATGATGAACATTTTGGTTAATTCCGTATCTTTGCTGTTGTGAATTGTGCTAAACAGCACAATTCTAAGGAGGACATTGAAAGAGAACCAATTAAATATATCAAACTGAACAAAAATAAAAATACAACATATCGAACTTCATTTAACACAGGCAAAACTGTGCTCAGAGGAAAATGTATTTCACTAAATTTGTATGCTAGAAAAGCAGAAAATTCTCAAATAAAAATTCAAGCTATCACATCAAGAAGAAAATAGTACCAAAATAAAATCAAAACATAAGAAATAAAATAATAAGGATAGGAGCAGAAACAAATGAAACAGCCAAAAGAAAACAACAAAGCAAAGCAAAGAAACAAAACTGGTTCTTTGAAAATATCAAGAAAATTGACAAACCTTTACTAAGAATGATAAAGAAGGGATGTCATAAATTACCAATTTCATGAATAAAATAGGCTATCCTTATAGACCTTGAAGACATGAAAATGACAACAAAGGAATGCCATGGACAACTCCACCCACAGACATCTGACAACTTGGAGAAAATGACCAATTTCATGAAAAACAGAAACTACCACAAAACTTTAATAGCCCTAAAACTTAAGGACATTTCAATTCTATTTTTAAAGACTCCTGAAAGAGAAAACACCATGGCAAATTGGTTTTACTAATGAATCTTATCAACTGCTTAAAGAATTCACACCAATACACACAATAGAGAATTCACACCAGTACACACAATAACTCCTGAAAATAGAGAATCTTTCTCAATTCATTTTTATGAAGCTAACATTACTCTGATATCAAAATAGACAGTACAAAAAGTAAACTATAGTCCAGTAATTCTCTTCAACACAGATACACTAATTAACAGCATTAGCAAATAGAACTCAGCAATATGCACAAAGAATTACACAGCATGCCCCAGTGAGGTTCACTCCAGTGACTGCACACCCAGGCATTCATCCCACTGAAATAACTTAGTCCATGAACAGACTGTATTGCATAGACTAGTACATGTATGCCATCTGATGACAAGCGTAACCACCATCATAATAAAACTGCAATCACCACAAAGATCTCCTTTCTTCTACCTCTTTGTAATAACACAGCCCTTCTTTGCCACTCCAGCCCCCACGCACTATGCTACAGCCCAGCAACCACTTACCTGTCGCTTTTTGATCATTTTGCCACTTCAAGAACGTAATATAAATGTAATCATACAGTGTGTGACCTTTTGAGGTTGGCTTTTATCGCTCAGCATAATGTCTTTGAGACAATTCAAGTTCTTGCAAATACCAATGGCTCTTTGTGTTTTCTGGTTGAGTCATATTCCACGGTGTTGGTAACTGTTCACTTACTCTAAAAAATGTTGGCGGTTTTCAGTTTTGGGCTTTTACATATAGAGCTGCTATAACTTCATACATAAATGTTTATAGCAGCGCTATCTGTGCTCATTCCTTAATCATGAGTTCTCAATGAGACTTGCTACATTTAATGAACTTTTTGGCATCTTATATCCCAGCTAGTTGCAAGGCTCACTCAATGGTCTCAGGAAGCTCTATATTTTGTACGGCATCTGAATGCCAGTTCTGCCATGAACTAACCACATGAGCTTTTCAAGCACTAAAGAAATAAAAAGGATAGGACACGGCTAGCCAAACACCTTATGTTCTTGCTTACAAGTAGGAGCTGAACAATGAGAACACATGGACACAGGGAGGGTGCCCGTGGAGGGAGGATGAGGAGGGAGAGCATCAGGAAAAATAGCAAATGCATGCTAGGCTTAATACCAAGGTGATGGGTTGATAGGTGCAGCAGACCACCATGGCACACATTTACCTATGTAACAGACCTGCATATCCTGCACATGTACTCCAGAACTTAAAATAAAATTAAATTAAATAAACAAAAATTTTAAAAAAACCTAAAATGTGTGCTATTCATTTTTCAAGTATTTGAGATTTTGCTGTTATCTTTTTTTATTTTTAATTTGATGCCATTTTTGGCTGGAGGATACATTCTGCATAATTTCAGTTCTTTTTAAAATTCTTAATGTTTTTTAAAACTCAGGATACTGTCTACTTTGGTTTATGTTCCATGGGTGCCTAAAGGTTCTGCTGCATTCTGCTGCTAAGGGGAGGAGCACTTTTTTTTTTTTGGTGAGGCAGAGTCTTGCTCTTTTGCCCAGCCTGGAGTGCAATGGTGGGATCTCGGCTCACTGCAACCTCCGTCTCCCAGGTTCAAGAGATTCTCCTGTCTCAGCCTCCAGAGTAGCTGGGATTACAGGTGTCTGCCACCACACCGGGCTAATTTTAGTGTTTTTAGTAGAAATGGGGTTTTGCCATGTTGGCCAGGCTGGTCTCAAACTCATGACCTCAGGCGATTTGCCCAGCTCGGCCTCCCAAAGTGCTGGGATTACAGACATGAGCCACCACACCTAGCTGGGGGTGGAGCGCTTTATAAATGCCAGTGAGATCCTGTTGGTTGATGGTGTTGTTGAGATTTTTT
>PVKV010031567.1:0-20845 GCA_004027835.1 Alouatta palliata | reverse complement strand
AAAAAAAAAAAAAAAAAAAAAAAAAAAAAAAAAAAAAAAAAAAAAAAAAAAAAAAAAAAAAAAAAAAAAAAAAAAAAAAAAAAAAAAAAAAAAAAAAAAAAAAAAAAAAAAAAAAAAAAAAAAAAAAAAAAAAAAAAAAAAAAAAAAAAAAAAAAAAAAAAAAAAAAAAAAAAAAAAAAAAAAAAAAAAAAAAAAGAAGTTAACAAGAAGCTTTAGAAAATGTATTAGTTGACAAGGAAGTCAAGAAAAGAGGAAAATTATTTATGTGACCCACCTAATAGTAAAATATATCTGAACAAAGGTAAATTACAAATAGAGGAATTTTCTAAATTAAACTCAAGGCTGCCAGATTAAAAAGACAATATAAATACAATACAATCTCTTTTCCATTAATGTTTAAAACCCCTCCTATACTGACCTGTACATTTGCCCCACTGATGAAATGGAATCTGAAAATCGGCATACAGATACTCTGGGAAGAATGATAAAATTGAACTTAATTATAGCAACAGTCTAGTCGCTGGACCAGATCCAAGAAAACAAAACAGAAGCATACTCAAATAGGATTAAGAATGCATTTAGCAAGTGAAGGCCTATTTGAATTGAGTGGTTTTCAGTCTCAAGAGTACATAGAATCATCTGGAAGCTTTTCCACATCCATACTTTTCACATATTCTGATTTGTTAGGCCTGAGCCAAGGCCCAATTTTTGTATTTCTGCTTGTTAAGTTGCTATAGGTAATTCTGATATATAAGAAAACTGAAGACTAAGAACAATTCCTTGAATATAGTGACAGCCCCTACCTGGAATAGTCCAAATCCTAATTACCCTAATTCCTACACTAATCAACAGACTTGTGACTGCTCTTTGAAAAAAAAAATCATGGCCATGCAAATTCATTGTTCTGAGAAGTCCTGTTTACCAAGCATTTCCTGAATGCGCTTATTAATTTGTTACCTCTATTACATATATTTATTGCATTTTTAACCTAGTAAGTATTAACAATCTCCAAACTTATAGAAATAGTGCCCCAAGGATGTTCTGTGATGTTACTGTTATTCTATTGGAAATGAACAGAACTGTCGGAACATGTACTCCATAAGGAATTTATTTTTATTATTATTATTTTTTTGAAAGGGAGTCTTGCTCTGCCACCCAGGTTGATCATGGCTCACTGCAACCTCTGCTTCCCAGGTTCAGGTGATTCTCCTGTCTCAGCCTCCTGAGTAGCTGGGACTACAAGTGTGCACCACCACATCTGGCTAATTTTTTAGTAGAGATGGGATTTTTGCCTAGTTCGCCAGGCTGGTCTCAGACTCCTGTCCTGAAGTGACCTCCCAAAGTGCTAGGATTACAGGCATGAGCCCCATACCTAGCCTTCCATAAGGCATTTAAAGGCACTTCCAAAGGTACAATCAACAGACGTGCCAAAAGTCAGTGGCAAGATCTCTAGACTCAGAGCCATCTCCAAGTTCCAACCCCCCACCCCCACCGAAAGCCAATCAATTGTCCTCCCAGAACAACATCAAATAGCAATTAGCACATGGTCCTCGACTTCTCCAGATCAGCTCCCAAAAGATATATACTATTAACAAGGAAAATACTGTGAACTGCAGTCGTTAATAGATAACAGTCAAAAACATTCCTGTGGATAAATTCTATAAAATATGTTTCTCACCAATGAAAACCTCTATAAATTTCAGACTGATCTGATGACAATTTATTTTTAAAATGCATATAATTACACATTTAATTATATCAGAGAAATGCCACCATGAAGGCCTGAACACAATCTCTGACCCTGAGGTCCTTCCCATCTTCACCTCCATTTCACATTTGATTATACATATATTTGAGAGAGCGTCACTCATTATTTGTTTTGGGAGTAGTCTATAACCTTGGAATTTTCTTGAGGGCAAGAATCAAGTCTTTTACAGCCTCTAGCATGCCTCTGTGCACCCAACAGATCCTCAACAAATAATTTGTTACTCTATCTTGTCATAAAATATAGGACATACTTAGCTATACAGCACAATGTGATTTGATCACACCCAATCTATGAATGAATAATAACAGCAATGAGTCTGTTTAAAAACAACATTATCTATTCTCTTTTCATCTTCATAGTATATTCGTTTGGTTTTTATTAATGTTGGTTCTATTCATATGTTTTTAGATAATTTACCGTGTTGTGCCTAAGTAAAATTATACCAAGAATTTTTATGGGGAAAAGCTAATGCACTGCTTTTAATTTTAGACATTTGAAAATACAAATTCAGATACTGAAGAGTGAGTTTTATTTTGGAGGTTGGAGGAAATTGAGGTGTGGTGAGATTGATAGGCTCCTTTGGCTACTTGTGTATGGGGTTGGGGAGAATATACAAGTTTACAGAATCTTGTAAATTCTCACAGTGCTTAGTTTTGTGACTTTACGAAAACTGGAATTCTTTTTCCTAGCTCTCTGTGGAGAAATGTAAGCTGTAAGTTTAACATCATGTTTACCGTGCTTTGGCAAGTTTTTGTGGAAAAAAAAATATTGCTTTCCTTATCCTACTTGATATATATGTATGTAATATATATATGCTTCTTTGTATTTTACTATAGTAAATTACATCTTGCACATAGAGAAATAATTCAGAGTAAATTAAAAGAAATCTTTACTCTGAGGTGGAAGCATTGTCTAATGGACCATATATTTAAGCCTTGTGAATAAATCACACTATAGCCCAGCACAGTGGTATGTGCTTGTAATCCCAGCCACTTGGAGGGCTGAGGCAGGAGGATTTCTTGAACCTAGGAGTTCAAAACCAGCCTGGGCAACATAATGAGAATCCATTTCAGTCAATTATACTAAAAAGAGCAAGATCTTAAAACTGTTCTAACAAATGTCTGGGTGTCTAAAACAACGAAAAGAGTTTATGACAGAGTTACAGCAGTCATCAGAGAAAAATCCTGGACAAATTGCAAATCTATACCAGTTGTGAATTGCTATGACTGCAATTGAAAACCAAAGTTATTTTCGTATAGTCTTTTTGGGTGTATTTATGTTTAGTAATAACTTGTTTGCAAATTTAGAGGACTATAGCTATAATTTCTTCTGAGAGACCTTGACTTTGAGGAGCTCACAGTTTAACAGAAGAGAGGACTAGACACCAAGAATTAAATGCAGAGTGAGGTTCTGCAGTACAGGGTATATACAAGGTGCAGAAGCACTATAGCACCGTGTTCTGGCCTCGTCTTCGCTCTAGACTTCCTGAAGTGCCATTTCCTGAACCTACCTGTTTTTTCCCACCATGTGGACCTCTCTCTGTAGGTGCCATTCTCTCTCCTTGCAAGCCTTTTCCACACCTTATGTTCCTGGTGTGGAAGTTCTCTTTCTTCAAAATCCTCTTGAAGACTGCCTCTACCTCATCCAAATAATTGTTTTGTCCACTTCTCTGTATTTCTTTGTAAATAATTACAGTCAGTTCTCATTATTTGCAGCAGTTATTTTCTATAAAGTTGCCTGGTACACTGAATTAATGAAGTATTAAACCCTTGTTCCCAGGGAAAATATGCATATACATAGCTCACATAGGTTATAATCTTAATTCTTAGAAACAACGCATTCTGATAGATTGAATTTTCTTGTTTACAAAAGAATAAAGGAAGTACAGAAGTGTTGAGTGATTTGCCCGAGTCTGCTTCACTAACAGGTGCCAGAGTTAAGATTCAGACCTCCCGTCCAGCTGGTCCCCGAGCCAGAGTTCTTTGCGCTGCGCTGCACTGCCCTCTACTGTTTCTGCTCTCTGGTCATCTTTGCTTGAGAGCTGAAACAAGAAGGCCACGGGTCACCTTGTTTGACCTTAGCTTGGAATGTGTGCAGGGAGTGACAGATTTTTCACTACTATGTGTATATCCATGAATCACCTTGAAAGCTCCACGAGTATTAATTTGAAGATTACAAATATATTTTAGCAAGTAAGCACATTTGCAAATATGGGATCCACAAATAATGAGGATCAACTGTATTTTTAAGTGAATACTAGGGTCTGTTTCAGGGAAACCCCTTCCCCCAACAATGTGGAATGTTTCTTTAGCTTGATAGTTCACTCATTTATTCATTCATATATTTATTAAGCACTTACTATTAAGCCAGACTCTGCTTTAATCTGTGGCGAACTGGCTAGAGATTAAGGTCCTGCCCCTTGGATTTTATGTTAGAGTAAGAAAGACAGACAGCTAAGTCTGGAGCTTGGGGAAGAAGCCCAGGTTGGAGTTATAGAGCCACCTGACCAAGGTGAAACCTGGTGTGCCCCCTCCTACTTCACATCCCCAGGTATACTTCCAGAACATTTCTGTTCTATTCTTGTGTATAAACTCTTCCTTTTGAGTCTCTCTCCATTGACACATGTCAACCTCTGCTTGTCTTTTGTTGATTTTGAGGCCACTTGCTCATGTAACTGGCAGGATATTGCAGAAGAATCATGCTGACATGGTCTTTGAATTCTGGTTCTGCTACCTACCAACTGAGTTACTTTGGTCAAGCTCTTGGACTTCTGAGCCTGTTTCCTAATTTCAGAAGTGGTGATATGATGTGTTAGGCCCTGATGGGTTGCAAGGAAGAGGCACACATATATTGTCTTTGGTGATGAGGGCTGAATGTAAACTTGGATTTACATTCAAGTAGCTAGGACTACAGGTGTGTGCCACCATGCTCAGCTAATTTTTAAAACTTTTTGTAGAGATGTGAATTCACTATGTGGCCCAAGCTGGTCTTGAACTCCTGATTTCAAGTAATCCTCCCACCTTGGCTTGCCAAAGTGCTGGGATTACAGGTGTGAACTGCTGCTCCTGACTGAGAGTTTACTTTCGTTTGCTAGTGGTGTTTTTGGTATCTTTTCATATTTGAGGCTTTGGTGCTAGTGCTGAAGTATTACACTCACCATCTGAGGTTTACAGGACTTTTAATATTGAGGAACTGCTTAGTTCTGCATCTTTGCAAGCATACACAATGTGCCACCAGGACTCTGCTTTATATCCATTGAAAGCAAGAAGTAATACAGTAAAACTCTTCCTGGCTAGACGCTTTGAAAGAATGGAGTATTCTGGTTTAAATCTATTAACTTGGAAGTCTGAAGGTGAGAAAAATTCAAAACTTTAATTTCCTGTTGGATGCAATTTGAAAATACAGCCAGTGATTCCACTTTTCTTCTCTAGTAAGTTTGCACATTCAGATCTACTTGGTCTTTTATTATACAAATTCTAGTGTGCCTGAGACTTACATTGTGAAAATCCCTTTCTAAAACTTTAGATGTAAGAGAATGTAAGTGGTATTGTATGAGATCAGGTTGGATGAGACCTGATACCTCTAAATATACTTTTTAGACTAAAGCTCTGATTGCCACTTTTTTTCTTATTTAATTCATAAAAATAAAACACATTGGCTGGATTGTGGGAGTAGGAAGGAGATTTATATCTTTTAATTGCATGTCTTTGTTTCATATCAAGACAGAACATACAGAATCCCTGGCTTTGGACCTACAGAAGGAAACACATTTTTCTACCTGCTGTATGCCAGAGGTTCTTGAACACCTGCAGGGCTTATTGCAGCACAGTTACTGAGCCCTTCTCCAGAGTTTCTGATTCATCAGGTCTAGGGTACAGCCTGAGAATTTGCATTTATAAAAAGTTTTCAGGTGATGCTGGTGCTGCTGGTCCAGAGACTAGATTTTTGAGAACCATTCTTGTATACTAACTGTAACCTGTAGAACTCTAGAAGAAGGCTTAGTTTGGTCTGGGATAAGAAGCACCAGGTTATGGAGCAAATCATCAAAGATTCAACTCTTGATCCCAGCCTAGTCTGGAATTCAGATAACATGCAATATACAGTGACATAACACAATTCTTGGTTTTCATGATTGCACATCATAGCCAAGCATCAAGTGAGAAATGCAGTTTCATTTGCAAGGCCTAGAGAGGCCTGGTGATAGGATAAATAGGATTTAGTGATTAACCCCATAAGAGTTTTCTCTCCCCTACACTTAGCATTTAGCCTTACTTTAGAAGGGCCTTGTATTTTCTTTTAACTGGTAAGGAGCTTTGAGTGCTTATTAAATTGAAAGCTTTGTGTGTTTTTAAAGATATTAGGCATGTTTCTCATTTTAAAAAATCTTAACAATAATACAGGAGAATAAGAGAAACTTTTTCCAAAAAGGGGAAATCACTGTGATCATTTTATCTAATTGGAATGTTGGATACTACAGTCTGCATCATTAATTATTAAGCATACTATGGGTTTTCCATTTTTACAGGATTTGTACCTCAATTGAGGTGATACTGGTAATTCTTGTGCTCCATTTGAAGATGAAAAATATAGGCCAAAATCAAAGACCTGGCATAGAAGCTGGATAACGAAGCCAGCTTCGAAGGAACATGTAGATACACACACGCATAGACACACATATATATATAAAGTAACATGCGCATTATTTTTTTTAGTTTTGAAGTTTTTAAAGTAAAAGCCAGCCCTGCCGCTCTCCTGGAGTGCTGTCCCAGCACAGGCGAGGACAGCAGTTGCCATGTGCTGCTTTCCTTGTGAAGCCACAGGTCCCTCTGGGCACGGTGCCACCTGGCCATGTCTTCTTTCCCCTTTATCTTTCTCATCAACCAATGGACTTGGAGCACTGAGGCCATACCCTTATCCTGCATTCTAGTGCCACCCTGGTGACGCCTCTTATGCCTCAGTCACACAGCTGAATGGTAGCTGACTAGAAGCATCTAGCTGTGGTTATCAGGATCACACTGATGTGGCCCCAACCCTGCCTCCTTCCCTGCCCTGCGTTGTCAGAAAAAACTGACACAGCGAATTGGGCACGGCCAAGAAAAAAGGTAAAATGCATCAAATTGCAGCCACCCAACCTAGCCCCAACCCCCCTCTGACAGCAGGACCACTGCCAGAGTCCATGCCATTCCTGAGGCACACTGGGCTGGGCCCCTGGGTGCCTCTGGGTTTACCCCTTCAAAGTCTTGTCCACCAGCCACCCCCCTCAGCAGCCCAGCCCCCATCCTCACTGGTCGCCCCTGGGTGACTTTGGACCAGTGACTCCCAGGGCTTCCTGCTCCAGACTTGGCCATCACCTCCTGCCACCCCAAGCTGGACTTCCCTGGGCTCTTTGAGCCGTGTCTCAAAGCACCTGGGTCCCCACCCTGCACTCTCTCCCACACCCCTCCCCCACTGCAGAGCGGCATTGTGGGCTGAAGTGCCCTCCCTTTGCCTCCAACCCCTGACTGGAAAGTAATGAGTCACAGTCCCCCTGGGAACTGTCATTACTGATCTAAGACCTGCCTTTGATCTTAGGACCCAGTCCCTTAAGGGTTCTCACCCCCTGGTTCCTATGGTTGTGGCACAAATTTCCAGCTGGAAGGGGGATGGGGACTATGGGACCTAGGAGCAAGAGGTTTTAGGTTGCCTCACTCCCTTAACATAGGCATTGACAGTGTGAAAAGCCTACACTTTCCCGGTGAGCTCAAAACATTGACAGTATCTCTGAGTGGCAGTGGGAGAACGGATTTGGTTTGGTTTTCTCCCAGGCTTCTACTCTCCAGAGAGACTTTAACATTTTTTTTCTGAGTTCTCTACCTCATTCTAATTCTCCATGGTTCTGGGACCAGACTGCGCTTCAGTCAGTGGTCTCTGGAGGTGAGATTTGCTCATCTATGCAATAGATCTTGGGAAACTGAATTTGACAGCTTGAATCTTCCTCATATCATCTCAACCTGGGGTACTTTGAGTGCCACAGGATAAATGTGGGACATCTTTCTGAACCATCAGTTTCCCTTAATTCTCTTGAGAGAGAAAAAACATTAATATACTTAGGGATGACAGTCACATAAGGTTTCTAAGAGTATACCAGACTTCTTTCTGAAATGAGGCTTGGGTTGTCTTCTTTCTCATAAATTCCAAGATTTAGCAGAAAGGCTACCTTCTGCCATGAGGACACATTGGTGTAAAAGTGTGAGAGGTACTGGTGCACTTCTTACACTAACAGACGTGTGAGGGTGTATGACTGTAAACCACACGACTTATAGTTCCTGCCTACTTAATGTTGACTTTTCTACCTCTGCCTCTGCTTTTGGTCCCTGGCAGCTGCTGATTTGTGGCAAAACCCCAGAGTTTGGAGTCAGAAGACTGAGTTTAAGTTCCAGTGCTGCGTTTTTCTTTTCTTTTTTTTTTAGCCATGGTATCAATCCCGCTCAGTCGCTAAATGTGACAACACCTTGTACAGTTGTTGGTGGCATTAAACCAGAAGGTGCTTAAGAGTATTTTGCAAAGACTGTAAAGGAGATTGTGGCTGTACGATCTGGTAGCTCTCATGAGTATGACTGCTGTTTCTCAAGTTAAAAGATTATCAGCAGGGGATAGCCCTGGAGTTCCATCAGGAGCAAAGAGAAAAAAGAAAAAAAGTGGCAGTAGCCCTGAGACAGCCAATTCTGGTGGTTGCCATTCAACTGAGGATGTGAGTCTTGGCTGGCCAGGCTCCTGGGGACAAGGAGCCCAAGGGACAGTAGAGGGTAACTTGTTAAGATTGTAAATGGACTGTCGGGTACTGGTTAAGAATTCTGGGAAGCGGAATTCTGGGTTTTCAGAGGCCAGGACTGAATGGTCCAGTGAGCAGGCAGTCCTTTCCCTGGAGAAAGCTGTAACCACTTCCCTTAGACCCAGCTTCCCTGTCCAGGCCCTGGCTCCCTGGTGTTTTTCTCTTGGCAAGCTTAGCTGGTCAACTAGCTTTTTCCACTGTCTGCCCATCTGGCCGGTTGTATATTAGAAGATCTCCAGAGCCAGATGCTTGGGCCAAGAGTAAGGCTAGAGCCTGGAGAGAGGCTGGATGGGGCTCTGGTCAGGCAGGTAGGTCCAGCTGGGGGCAAGGGAGAGGCTCCACATGACTCCAGGTCCTGAATCCTAGGATTGTCTTCAGCTGCTGCTCCCAGGAAAGAGGCCCCACAATTTCAAAGTTGCCAAGAGCCATAGGGCAGATGTCTTACCTCTGTTTTCTTGGGTGGTTTCTTGGTTGGGTAGATGTTTCTGGATGTAAGAGATTGGGGTGGAAGTAGTGACCATGGTTTACTCTTTTTACCTCCAGAGAGTAAGGAGAAGCTTCTAGTTGGGCCGCTTTTTTCCCTGAAAAGGACTGAATCAGAAACACAGCCAATAGGCCAGGAGCAGTGGCTCACGCCTACAATCCCGACAATTTGGGAGACCAAGGTGGGAGGATTGCTTGAGCCCAGGAATTTGAGAACAGCCTGGGCAACATAGTGGGAACTTAGGTGGGGTCTCACTATCTCACAGGTAGCTTGTTGGTTGGGGGAAGGCTGTGAGAAGGCTGAGACTGGGCTTTTCCTTAAGGTCTGGGGAGATGGGAGCTTGGCTCACTCCACCCTGGGTGATTCTTACCAGAAATTGAATGACCATCTTGTATGTTTTTTCCTACACAGAATCATGTTGACAATGGCCCTAATCTTACAGATAAAACCAAGTGAGTGTCTCCTATTGGGGCAATAGTCTCTAGGCCGAGGGACTCAGGGAGGCCACTGCCCATGATCTTCTTTTCCATCAAGCCACCAGCACCCCTGACCCATGTCTCCACCCCTAGGACTACTTTCTCATTGACCAAGAGCCTGCAGTAACTCTCCCTACAGCTCAATTGTGTTGCTTTCTGAGGTACCTCAGAAACTGAAGCATGGAGTAGGGTGCAGGGGCAAGGAAAGTATGATAGAAAGACACCAAGGCAGGGATTTACAAGAGAGGTCAGATCCTAGGAGCAGCCCGTTTGCTGGGCGATGTTGAGGAAGTCACCTCTTCCTGAGCTTCTCCCTTGAAGCTGTTCACATGAAGGAGTTGGACCACATGACTGATTGCATCATTTTATCTTGCTGCAGAAGCAGCAGATGACAGCTGCTCAGAAGAAAGGGATAGTGGAGAGATAAGAACCATGAAAGAAGTTGGTACAAAAGAGTCATGGGATGAAAGGTCCAAGATAGGCAGAAAAGAAAATGTTGCCAGTTGCTGGAGAAGAAAGGAAGTCAGAGGGCTTAGACACTGAGGGGGACAGAACATCTCCATATGCCCTTTTGTCTCTTGTAGTCAGCAACAGGTATCCACGCGGAGGGCCCTGCATCATCGCTACTCTCTGAAGGAGCTGGAGGTAAGAGGCCCTGGGCCAAGGTGCAGTGACCCCCTTGGCCAGCCCTCCAACCTCCTCCCACAGCAGGGGTTGGGTGCCCCTCTGCCTGCTGAGACAGCCCACATAGCCCCTAGCTCTAATGATTTCTGTGTCTCTCCCCCAATCCTCCTCCAACTCCTACTCTCTGCATGGATCTCAAGAGCCTACACCAACAACCAACAGTATCCTACACTCTAGCTGTCTAACAGTCAACTCAATAGAACGATGGAGACATTAGTATGAGTCCAGTAGGGTCCCCTGGTTCCACCCTGCCAGTCCTGGGCTCCAGTTTCCCCCTGAGGCCCTGAAGAAAGGGGCTGGGGGTCCTTGGTGCCAAGGGCAAATGGGGATCTGGGGAGCCCAGGCCTCAGCTGGAGGGACCCCAGAACATGGGGCATGCATCATGGCTCTTCTGTTGCTGCCCTCTTTGCCTGCTGTCTCTTCTCCAGACACCCCTGCACCGGTACTTGCCACACACGCCTTGGGATTGTTGCCTCTCGGGGAAGCTAGCCTGACTGGTTGTCAGGAGCTCTGTATTTCTGCCCTGACTCAGTCCCTAATTTGCTCTTTGATTCTAGATAAGCCACCTTTCCTTCTTGGGCTTGCGTTTCCTGAGGAGGTAGAGAGTATCAAAGGTCTCTGTGAGCTGTGAGTGTCCAAGATTTAAAGGTCCATTAGAATGTAAACCTCAGGGCTGAAGACTCCTGCCTGTCCTTTTCCATCCTATGTCGCTGCTATGAAGATATGGGCCATATCCCTGGCTCATATGTCCTGAGTAAATGTTGAGTGAATGCACCTTTCTAAATCACAAGCTGGCAGAAGGATGGGCTTTTCTCAAATTCCATCTATAGATGTCACTGGTAGAGGGTCGTGACTGCAAGTTGTCTAGGTTCTTGGCATTTTGAACAAACAATTGGAGGAAACATCCAGGAAAGAAAGGAAAGAACGAAACAACAAAAGAACAAAAGCAGGGATTTACTGAAAACCGAAGTGTACTCCACAGTGTGGGACTGGGCCTGAGCAGCAGCTCAAGGGCCCGGATACAGAATCTTCTTGGGTCCAAGTACCCACTGGAAGTTTCCCCTGGGCCACTTCATGCTCACCTCATGTAACTGAAGTGGTAGCCACAATCAGTCTGATTGGTTGCAGAAAGCTGCCAACCAGAAGCTGAAGTGAAGTTACAAAGGTCACATTCCTATGCAAACAATATGATTGGTTGCATAAAGCAACCACTGAGCCCCTAGGGTGAAGTTACAAAGTTATACTTCTTTGCAAATGAGGACTTGACCGGCAATCAGTCTGATTTGTTGCGGACAGCCAATTTCCAGCTTCCTAGCAGAAAAGGTCAAAGGTAGCAGCCTGTGGTTTTTTTGCTCCTTAGACATGGAAAGTTAGGGTTTCCCTTTCAATTTAGTTCCAGGAAGTCATCGTGAAACAGTCTTAAGTACCCTCCCTCCAGACCCTGCCTCATAGAGGTTTATGTTACTGTCCTTTCAAGAGAATCCAGATTCAGACTTTCACTTCTGTGGCTGTGGGCAAAAACCAACAAAGACCCAAATCCTCTGTCTTTGGGAGCTTGAGGAGACTGTACCAGTTCTTCTTCTCAGTGGGTTTGAGAACTTTGCCTTTAAAATCCATTCCTGGCCCCTGCCTACCACCTCCTGGTCTGGGGAATAAATTCGAGGGGCAACGCTCGGTCACCTTCCTTTTACTCTCCCCACAGAAACAGCAGAACCAAGAAACTGTGGATCAACTGGAAGATGTAACATGATTTCTTTGTTTGCTCACGACATGACTGCTAGGCTTGGGGGGCACTCAGATGTAGATGCCCCAGTTTCGTCTTGCTTACTCCCAGGCTGGGGAAGAAGGCTCACTCCCCAGATTCCACCCTATCCCCACAGGGTCCCTGATAACCTGGTCCCATGGGTGGGTCTGTCCTGGGGCATTGGTGGCATTCTGGGGGCATGTCCCTTGCTGTGCCATCTCTGCCTTACCCTAGTAAGAACTCTGTCTTCCTCTTCTACAGGAAAAGGAAGAAAGCCAGCAAAACCAGGGAACCCTAAGGAGGCAGTCAGAGGTGAGTGGAGGGTGTGAGGTTCCCTCCTATCCTCTGAGAATGTTTCTTTCCTTCTTTTTCAGCACTTGCTTGGCTTTTCTCCCAAAGGTTCAAATCAGACAATTAGAATCTTGATGTCTGAGAAAACAGAGTTGAAGACAGTGCTGTATCACGCTGAACGTGCTGCCAGACAGTTTGAAGGTGGGAATCTGGGCACCCCGTCATCCTTCAACCTGGCACTTTGACAGGGTTTTAGGGGGAGTCCTTTGGACCCCATCTCAACCTCTCTCATTACATGAGAGTCCAAGGATCTGGCCAGCCGCCTGCAGTATTCCCCGCAGTGTGTAGGAGAGTTGAAGCAGGCTCTCTTTGCTTTCTCCATGTAGCAGAAGAACCTGGACAGGGTGAGTCCTACTGCCTGCCCCATCCCCTGGCAGCCTGGCTTCCCAGATGGAGGAGTGAGCCTAAAGGTCCCTTTTGCAGAATGGAGTGTCCTGCCCAGAAGACAGCATGTGCCATTTCTCGCTGCTTTTGTGTGTGATTGTTAGAGGCAGGCTGGGGCTGAGTCAGCTGCTGTGGGTGAGTTGGGGGCACTACGGGGAGCAAGCAGAGCTTGGTTGGGGAGCACTGGACGCAGAGCTTGGAGGCTAAGTGCCCACCCTGCCCTTACCTGGCTGTGGCCTTGGCCAAGTCCTAGGTAGGGGATATGGTACTTGTACTGTGAAGGTACAGAGGATTATCTTTAGGATGTTACCATTTGTGTGGAGAGAGGGAACACATGTGTGTGTGTGTGTGTGTGTGTGTGTGTGTGTATACATACTATGATAATATACATAAATCATGCTTGAAAGTTGTCTCTGATCCATGCTGGGTCTGCTGCGTTTTCCTGAGGCTCAATAATGAGAAGCAAACTAGGAAACAAGGAAATCTATTGCTGTAACTGGATACAGGGAGAAGGCTGGAGGTAATTCTACCAGACCAACTCAAAGTATTACAATTTTCATAGTGCTTATATAGGTTGGGGTTATGCACCTACTTACAGTATAGCATTCGCCTAAGTCTATTGGTAACTAATTTTGTTTCAACTAGGTCAGAGGGAAAAAAATGCTTGCTAAGTCTGATTAAGCTGTGAGGGCCCCAGTACATTCAAGGCCTGTCTACTGTGGTACCGGAGTAGTTACTTCTATCTCATCTCCCTTATAGCTTGGTCTGGAGAGCGACTTTAGACTCTCCAATGAATCGATTCAAACAGCTGCCTTTGTTAACCTTGACTCGTCTCAGATTCTGTTGACCTGAAAAGGGTCCTGGCACTAGGAATGTAAGACTGTCTCTATTATTTGGACTTGCTCCAGGTTACGGAGAAGCCTATGCAAGGCTCCTACTGACCATATGTTTCATTTCTAGCTTTGATATCTGGGCATGGATTTCCATAGGTTTAACTGTTTGCTCAATATTAAGGCAGCTCTGTGGAGGTTTGTCTGTGTAACTGGAGAACTATGCGGACCTGTCTGTGTGATTGTCGTGAAGGCCTGTCTGTGTGACTGTCATGAAGGCCTGTCTGTGTGATTGTCAGCGAGAATTGGCCTGCTGTAAAAGGATTCATAAAAATCTCAGGAGAGAGGAACAGGGTGGCTGAGAGATATTTCCCTTCTGTACCTTCTGAGTTTTGAACTATGCGAATGTATCATCCTTTCAAAAAGTGAACAAAATTTCCTCCATTTCTACATATCGACCACCAGGGGAAAAATGGGCTTAGAGAATCAGATATACCTGATTGTTCGAATCCCAGCTGTAAGTGATCTTAGGCAAGCATTTAATCTCTAACACCCCATATTTTTTATCTATGCAATAGAGGTAATAATAGTCTCACAAGGTGGTTGTGAGGATTCAATGGAATTGATGGCATGGGTGCCTGGTGAAGCCCTCAATAAAGGTTCATGCTGTGGTAGTAATAATGGTCATAACAATAGCGTATAATCTGATCTCTCTGGGCCTCTGTTAGCCAGCTCTAAGTTAGATCTCTTTCCCTGTCCCTTCCACCCTTTCTTTGAGGAATAAATGAGACCCTGGCTTGGCAATGCCTTGAAAAAGTGTCAGGCATGATTAAGAGTGAGGAAGTGTTGCTGTGGAGTAGCTACTGTAGCTGTTTCTGGCCAGCCAGCTGCTCCTCTGCCTGCTGTATCCTGACTTAATCTGTTATTTTCAGTACAACAAGGAGGTAACCAAAGAGACAGAGAACCTCAGGGTGGAGTTATACAAGAACAGGCAGGATGGGGGAAGGTGGGATGGGAGGTCTTGGGACCCTTAGCATGGGTGATGTGCTGGGAGGTGGGGGGGGTGCAGGTGAGCATGGTGAGGTGATCACACAGGTTTGCATGTGTGCACAGCTAAGCTCTAGTGTGGGCTATGCCACTCACTCATGGTGTAGCCTTGGGCAACTCATATCTTCTCTATGGCCTGCCGCCTGAGTCTTTTGATTTGTGGGGTCCCTCCCAATGCCACGGTTTTGTGGTTGTGAGGTAAGCATAGAGGGCTGATCACCAAAGCAGTTCTTTCTATTCTTCGTTCATTCCTTTCTCTACTGCCTCTGGCCATAGCCAAAACAATGAGGACCTGAAGCAGAAGAACTCAGAACTAAAAGAGAAGCCTCAAGTCCTAGTGACCGAGAAATCAGGGATTTAAGTCAGCTTAAAGAGCTACAGAAGAGAAGAAGCTGGAGAGGGCTGAGCTCCTGCTTCAAGGTAAGAAGCTGCAGTTCTGGAGGTTGTGGGAGCCCCATCCAGCTGGGACCATGATCTAGGGATCATGCAGGGTCTGGGGAGGCTCTAGCCAAGAGCTGGAAAGTTTGGGTCCTGCCATAGAATCCTCTAGAGACTGCTAAAAATCTACAAATTGGGGCCCTGCCATAGACCTGGGGAATCAGAATCTCAGGGTTAGGGCTTAAATTTTTAAAAAATGCACAATGGATGAATGCCATTATTTTATAGATTACACCTATATGGCTAGCTCATGAGTCCATTTATTTCCTTCTGATGTTGAAGCCAACACTTTGACTATTCGACAGTAATAATAGAGAATAGTTTTTTTTGGGGGGTGGGGATGGGGTCTCGGTCTGTCACCAGGGCTGGAGTGCAGGGGCATGATCTCGGCTCACTGCAACCTCCACCTCCCAGGCTCAAGTGATCCTCCTGCCTTAGCCTCTCAAGTAGCTGGGACTACAGGCACACACCACCATCCCTGTCTAATTTTCGTATTTGTAGAGATGGGGCTTCACCATGTTGCCCAGGCTGTTTCTGAACTTCTGAGCTCAAGCAGTCTACCCACCTCAGCCTCCCAAAATGTTGTTATTACAGGCATGAGCCACAGTCCTTGGCCTGAGATCTTTTTAAAAATTATTTTTTATTTCTGAAGCAAAGAAACTTGATGGTAGAGATCTTTTTTGACCAAGTTGTACATTGAGCCTAGTGCTAGCCCTTTTAAGGGGCACTGTGGGGAATGGCCCAGGCTCCCCAGATCTGAACTTCTCACTACCATCCAGTCCTCAAGCTGGTTATGAAGCCCCTGATGCTAACCAGCAGTTTACAGCAGGCCATGGAGGAACAGGCACAGCTGGAAGCACATCCAGGCAGGTGATGCTTTGCAGAGGGAGAGATGTGGGAGGAAGATGATACCAGGTGGCCAGGAGCAGGTGAGGACCAGAGACAGCCCTTCCTAACTTCTGTGTCTATTCCTGCAGGTGATGGAGTCACTTAAACAACTATGGTTGGAGAAAAATCAACATGCTGAAAATCTGAAAGGAGAGAGCACCGTGTGGTGGCAGATGATGCAGCAGACGTCAGAGTACGTGAGGCTTGACCCGTTAGCCCCCGCCATAGAAAGGTCGCTTGATTGTTTCGGGCATCTGTGAGATGGGAGCAGCACAGCCAGAGGTGGTCATGGGTCTGGGCTTTGTGGAGATGGGAGCAAAGAAGGAGATAGTGGCCTGTCCATCACCAGGTCCTCTCTCAATTGTCCCCATCAGCAAAGAGGAAAAAGTGCCTGTTGTCAGACACCGTGGTTGTCTGTATCTGTAAGTGGCTTGGAAGATTGACTATCATCAGGGTGTGAGAAATCATTAGCAGGGAGGCCAAGTTTGGGGAGCCTGAGAGGAGCTGTGGACTAAGAGGAGGGTTTTTTTTGAGAATCCAGGGGGCCTTATTGTCTGCTTCCTTTCTCAGCTGAACCACCACTCCCCCTCCAGCGAATGCTGCCACGGGGCCCCCACCAGGGGGCACAGCCCTCATGTGAAGTGGCCCTTCTGAAGGCACCTGTGAGCCAGAGCCCTGCTTTAATGGCTGTGGGAGAGAGGGGATGATTTTTCTAATCTGCCTCCTTCCTTCCCAGTGCCATAGGAGGCAGACATCAACCTCTGGGGTCTCCAGCTGGAGTGGGTGGCACGATTGCTTCTCTCTGTCCAGAACGGTGAGAACATGGAGATCACCAGCGCACTTTAGTCTGAGCAGCATGTCAAGAAATAGCTGCAGGAAAAGCTGGGCGGACTGTAGAAGAAGCTGGCAAGCAGCAGGAGAAGCTGGTAAGCTGACGGAGATGGTAACCCCCACTGATGGTGCCACTGCAGGGGAGAAGGGAAGGGAGAAGAGAGAGGCAGATAGCTACATTGTACATTGCCCAGAATACTACTTCCTCATCACCATCCTCTGCCCAGCAGGTGCCCAGTTAGGGTCACTCTGTGACACAGACTGGCCTTCTGGAAGACAGTGCCTTTCTCTTCCCTGAGTTGGGTACAACTTCCTCCTGCCTGCTGTGGCTGCCATAGCTCAGAGCCTGCTGCCATCTTTTGCTAAGCTCCAGGGAGAGTGAGGTCCTCATGTTTATTAAGGAGTATGTGCAGCCCCTGCTTTGAGCTTTGGCCATTCAAAATGCTGCCTAGCAGCCCAAGGCCTGGGCAAACAGTAGTCACACCCCTGAGTGTCTCCTAGCGTGTGTGAATGTCACACTGACTGTGGCAACACCAGTCCTACCTGTTCCACACCCTTGTGTCTGTGGCGCTGAGGTGCCTTCTCTCCCACATGGCCCCTAATGCCCTGCTCTGTTCTGTGACAGACTCCAAAGACCAGCTGCTTCTGTACAGCCATCTGCCAATGACACTGTGTTACCTGGCAGTGTCCCTTGCCCTGGTGCCAGTCTCATTAGCATGGTGGCACCTCAGGTTCATGCCTCCTCCTCCTCTGCCCACTGGCTCATGTACCTACTACAGATTCTCTTCTCCTTTCACAGGTAGCTTGTTCACTAGGGCCAAGTGCCCTTCCTGGGGACCAGGTTTGGGGAAGGCTAAGACTGGGCTTTTCCTTGAGGTCTGGGAAGATGGAATATTGTTCAAATGAGCTTGGGAGCTTGGCTCTGCCCGTCGAGGTTGAGTCTTACAGAAATTGAATGACCATCTCATATGTTTCTTCCTACACAGAATCATGAGGCTGGCCCCAATCTCATGGATGAAAGCAAGTAAGTGTCTCCTATCGGGGCAGCAGTCTCTAGGCCGAGGGAGTCAGGGAGACCACTGTCCAAGACCTTCTTTCCCACCGAGCCACCCCCATGTCTCTGCCCTTAGGACCTTCTCATCGACCGAGAGCCTGCGACAACTCTCCCAGTAGCTCAGTGGTGTTGCTTCTGAGACACTTCAGAAATTGAGGCCAAGCGGGGAGTGCGGGAGGAAGGAAAGTATGACAGAAACTGAGGCAAGGATTCACGAGAGAGAGGAAAGATCTTGAGACCAGCTGATTAGCTGGGCGATGTTGAGGAAGCCGCCTCTTCCCTGAGCTTTCTCCCTTGAAGCTGTTCACATGAAGGAGTTGGACCCCGTGACTGGTTACATCATTTTACCCTGCTGCAGCAGCTCCGGATGAGAACTGCTCGGGAGGGAGGGATGGTGGGGAGATAAGAACCATAAGAGAAGCTGGCACAAAGAGGTTACGGGACAAAGGGTCCAAGTTAGGCAGAAAAGAAAATGTTGCCAGTTGCTGGGGAAGAAAGGGAGTCAGAGGGCTTAGACAGTGAGGGGACAGAACATCTCCATGTGCACTCTCATCTCTTGTAGTTGGCAACATGTATCCATCAAAAGGATCCTGAATCATCTGCTACCGTGAAGGATCTGGAGGTAAGAGGCCCTGGGCCATGACCCAGTGACCCTGCAGACCAGCCCTCCAACTTCCTCCCACAGCGGGGGCTGGGTGCCCCTCTGCCAGCTGAGACAGCCCATACCCCTCCCAACCCCAATGATTGCTCTCTACCCCTTCCCTCCATCCTCCTCCAACCCCTCCTCTCTGCATATGCCTCAGAGCTGATGCCAAGAGGTAACAGTCACCCTGGAATTGAGTTATATAACTATCAGTCAACTTACTAAAACCATCAGGTCATTGGTAAGAGTCCAGTGGGGTCCCTGATTCCACAGTGCAAGTCCTGGGCTCCAGCTTCTCCTTGGGGTCCTGAAGAAAGGGGCTGGGGGTCCCTGGTGCCAAGGGCAAATGGGGACCTGGGGGACCCAGGGCTCAGCTGGAGATACCCTAGAGCACAGAACATGCAACATGGCTCTTCCATTGCTGCCCGCTTTGCCTACTGTCTCTTCTGCAGACACCCGGCTCCAGTCCTTGCCACACATGCCCTGGGGTTGTTGCTTCTCCGGGAAGTGCTAACCTGATTGGTTGTCAGGAGCTCCATACTTCCGCTCTGCTCTTTGTTTCTAGACAAGCCACTTCTCCTCCTTGTGCTTGCATTTTCCAAGGAGGTAGAGTTAGAGAATATCAAAAGTCTCTGTTAGCTCTGAGAGTCCATGATTTAAAGGTCCAGTAAAATGTAAACCTCAGGGCCAAGGGCTCCTGTCTGCCCTTTTGCATCCTTTATCCCTGCTGCGAAGCACTGTACCTGCCCGTATGTACTCAGTCAGTGTTTGCTCAATGAATGCACCTTCATAAATCACAAGCTGGCAGAAGCGTGGGCTTTCCTCAGACTCTGTCTCTAAAGATTTATGTTACTGTCCTTTTGAGAGAATCCAGATTCAGACTTTCAGTTCTGTGGCTGTGGGCAAAAACCAACAAAGACCCAAATCCTCTGTCCTTGGGAGCTTGAGGAGAGTTTACCAGTTTGTGTTCCCATTGGGTCTGAGTTCTTTGCCTTTAAAATCCATTCTTGGCCCCTTAATTTGGCTCTCCTCACAGAGACAACAGAAGCAACAAATTGAAGAACAGCTGGAAGAAGTAACTGATTTCTTTGTTTGCTCACGACATGACTGCTGGGTTTTGGGGGCACTCAGAAGTAGAAGCACCAGTCTTGTCTTGCTCATTCCCAGCCTGGGGAAGAAGGGTCACCCCGCAGATTCCACCCCATCCCCACAGGGTCCCTGATAACCTGGTCCCATGGGTGGGCCTGTCCTGGGGCATTGGTGGCATTCTGGGGGCATGTCCCTTGCTGTGCCATCTCTGCCTCGCCCTAGTGAGACCTCTGTCTTCCTCTTCTACAGGAAAAGGAAGAAAGCCAGCAAAACCAGGGAGCCCTAAGGAGGCAGTCAGAGGTGAGTGGAGGGTGTGAGGTTCCCTCCTATCCTCTGAGAATGTTTCTTTCCTTCTTTTTCAGCACTTGCTTGGCTTTTCTCCCAAAGGTTCAAATCAGACAATTAGAATCTTGACGTCAGAAAACAGAGTTGAAGACAGTGCTGTATCACGCTGAACGTGCTGCCAGACAGTTTGAAGGTGGGAATCTGGGCACCCCGTCATCCTTCAACCTGGCACTTTGACAGGGTTTTAGGGGGAGTCCTTTGGACCCCATCTCAACCTCTCTCATTACATGAGAGTCCAAGGATCTGGCCAGCCGCCTGCAGTATTCCTTGCAGCATATGGGAGAGTTGGAGCAGGCTCTCTCTGCTGTCTCCATGCAGCAGAAGAAGGCAGACAGGGTGAGTGCAACCCTCTCCCATCCCCTGGCATTCTGGCTTCCAAGATGGAGGAGTGAGCCTAGAGGTCCCTTTTGCAGGAGGGAGTGTCCTGCCCAGAAGGCAGCATGGGCCATTTCTCACTGCTTTTGTGTGTGATTGAGGCAGGCTGGGGCTGAATCAGCTGCTGTGGGTGAGTTGAAGGCACTGTGGGGAGTGAGCACTGGATACAGAGCTCGGAGGCCAAGTGCCTGCCCTGCCCTTACCTGGTTGTGGTCTTGATCAAGTCCTAGCGGGGGTTAGAGTACTTGTACCGTGAAGGTATAGAAGAGTATCTTTAGTATATTACCATTTGTATATAGAGAGAAAACATGTGTGTCTATGTGTGTGTACTATGATAATATACATAAAACATGTCTGCAGGGATTTATTAAAAACTCAAGAGAGGCCGGGCGCGGTGGCTCACACCTGTAATCCCAGCACTTTGGGAGGCCGAGGCGGGTGGATCACGAGGTCAAGAGATCGAGACCATCCTGGTCAACATGGTGAAACCCCGTCTCTACTAAAAATACAAAAATTAGCTGGGTATGGTGGCACGTGCCTGTAGTCCCAGCTACTCGGGAGGCTGAGGCAGGAGAATTGCTTGAACCCAGGAGGCGGAGGTTG
>PVKV010031566.1:0-20856 GCA_004027835.1 Alouatta palliata | reverse complement strand
TTCATCATTTTGTCTTTAGCAAGCGGATGTGTTGTAACTTTACTTCCAAAACCTATTTCATGAGCCAACAGAGCAGTAGGACCTGCACAGATGGCGGCTATCAGGCCCTTCCGGTTTTCCTGTTCCTTCAGTATCTCCTTCACAGCAGCAGACTCAGATAAATTCTGTGCACCCAGATTACCTCCTGGTAGAACCACCATGTCATATGGTCCCTCTTTTTTTGCATCTTCAAGACTGGCATCAGGACAAATCATGACATCACGGCTACACTGTACTGGGTCTTTTCCAGCCAGGCCTGCAACGGTGACCTTTATCCCAGCTCGCCTCATGACATCTACAGGGATGACGGTCTCCATTTCCTCCGCTCCTTTAGCCAGGATGACCAGAGCTCTTTTGGAAGCCATTTTATGTTTTGAAGGCCTACACCAGGCTGAAGGTGGACGCGCTCAAAACATGCCTTCTTCTAATTTGTTTTGTTTGCATGGTGAACATGTGAGGTTTTTATTGATTTACAAAACAAACAACTGGGAGCTCACTGTACTCCTACAGCAATAAGGGTTGGCTTGTTGGTCATTTTGAGGTCACTGACATTAACTTCTACCTGTATTTATAACACAATGCTTATGGTGAAAGAGCCAGTGATTGACTTGCACCTACAGATTATTATATATTTTTCTGTTTTGATTTTCTGTCTAACAGCAGCAGCGTGCAGGGTCAAAGACAGCCGGCCCCCCATGTCAGTGGTCTAGGATGGCCAGTGAAGGCACCAGCATCCCAAGTCCTGTGGTGCGCCAGATTGACAAGCAGTTTCTGATTTGCAGTATATGCCTGGAACGGTACAAGAATCCCAAGGTTCTCCCCTGTCTGCACACTTTTTGCGAGAGGTAAGCCTCCTTTGTGCTTGGGGAAGGGAGTTTCACAGGCTGACCTCTTACAACCTACTGCAGGATTCTTTACCAGAATTCTACAGTTATCTTTGAGAGAAAACTAATCTCTTGTGCTTCTGATAAACACTGAAAAACAGAATCATGAGTTGCCAATAATTTACTTTATTTCAAACCATTATAAGTGGGAGAAAGCAATCCAGTAACTACTGATTCATTTCCATAAGAAATGGAGCACTGAATAAGAAGGTTAAGTTGAAAAATCTTTTAAAATTTTCCTTTGTTCTTTATGAAACAATTTTTGTCCACAGCAGATCCCTACAGAGGGTCTTTGAGAGCCAATTAAAAAAATAGATCATTTCCTCCCATGTAACAAATCAGGTGAATCATCTACATATGTGAGTGGTTAGTTCAAAGCTTCTTTTCCAAAGATTCTTCAGACACATACTAATGTCACATTTGAACACTATGATGTTTTAAAGAGAATATATATATATTAAATAAGTTAACTGACTATGTAATCTGCTATATGTAAAAACAGACTTCTTTATCTTCTTGATAGGGTATTTGTTTTTGGAGACGGGTATTAATCAGTTATCAAAACACACTTTTATCCTATTGTTTAATTTACCATATAAGCAATTAAGCATAAGTTTGTTAGTAATTAGTTTATCTTCCATATAAGTATTTCCCTAGTAAAGTTATCTTTCTTAAAAATATCTTTCTTAAAAATAAAGATGGTAATTGTGTTTTATAGCATTTTGTTAAATACATTTTTATCGTTATTTAGTGCACATACTTAAAATGCTTTACTTCCTATTATAGAACTGGAAATCGGTATTTCAAATGGCTTCAAATCTATGCTGATTACACAAATCTCTGATTTAACATGTCTGTATTATCTGATTGACCATTTTTTGAGTTGATTTACTTTGCAAAGGTTAAATTGCAAAAGAATAACCATATCCTTTGTGGTGGTGATGGATGGAAAGAGTAGGTAGATTTGTTACTAGTGGTTGTGGTTTTTTTGTTTGTTTTGGGTTGTTGTGGGGTTGTGTGTGTGTGCGCGCGCGCTTGTGTGTGTGGGTTTTAGTTTGTTTCAGTGGTATATCGGGCACTATTTATTTTATTCATTTTACACTTTGGCTTAAGTGCTTTGTAATTTATATTACAAAATCATTAGAATGTGATTCCTCCATCCCCTTAATGGGTACACTTAAGACATGAATACCAGCTAATCGTCCATGTGTTCCTGGGCACACATGGAAAGATATGACCTGATGTGCAGCAGTTGGCATACCTTGGCAGACCCTCTCTATAGAAGTGCACTCAGAGCCACTCAGTCTGAGCTTGGCAGAATTGCCCCATGTCCCAATATTCAGCGCCCAGACCGTCTATTGTTTAGGTCCTATTTCCTCACTCTGACAGATGAGAAGCAAAACTTCAGGCTGTCTTGGGTCTGCCCCTGCTATCTTCTTTGGGGCTGTAGCACAACCCACTTCTGCTCTCCACCCAATAGCTAGTGGTGAGATTTGTGAGATCCTACTACAGCAAATTCTTATAGAGTGCTCTGTGTTAAACTTGCTCCAGCCTCATGCACATTGAGATGATTTCCTCTTCTTTTATTTTTAATTTTATTATTTATTAATTTATTTATTTTGAGACTAGATCTCACTCTGTCACCCAGTCTAGAGTATAGTGGCACAATCACAGTTCCCTGCAATCTCAATTTCCCACGCTCCAGAGATCTTCCTACCTCAACCTCTCGGTTAGTTGGGATCACAGGTGCATACCACCTGCAGACGTGGTTTCTCCATGTTGCCCAGGCTGGTCTCAAACTCCTGAGCTCAAGCAACCTACCTGCCTCGGCCTCCCAAAGTGTTGGGCTTACAGGCATGAGCCACTGCTCCCAGCGGAGAGGATTTCTGTTTGAAGGTGCTGGCAACTTTCCTTAAAATGGGGAAAATATTTTTTTATGCAGAGACAAAACTTTACAGCCTGTTTCACTATCAAGAGAGTGAGCTCTAGGATCTAATGTTCAGCTTTTGCTGGACGTTCACACTAGCTACTCGGAGAGAACCTCACAGTCACTCTCTTATTCCACATCTTCAAAACAGCATCAAGGGACTTGAAGGAGATCACAGCCACATGCAGCTTCTGGCCCCATGGAATTACAGCCTAGTGGAGGAGCCAGTCACTAATCCCCTAATTTCTCAGACTCATGTGAAATTAAACCAGTGACAAATGCTGTATACCAGAAGTACACAGGAAAAGATATAATAGAGGAATTTGCCCTAATCAGGGAAGGCTTCCTTGCAGAAGTGACAATTAAGCACAAACCCCAATGATGAGTAAAAATTAACTAAGCCAAGGGGAGCAAGTGTGTGCAAAGGTGCGATAGTGGGAGGTTGCTGTAGTGAGTGAGAGGGTTATTAATACTGGGGAAGAACATAAATAAGCCCACTGTGGCTGATAGGCAGTAAATGGGGAAGAGACAGAAAATGTGTAGGTGCTAGGTCATATGAGGTGTGTAATCCATATTGCCATATATGGATTTTTGCCTTTGTTGTAAGAGCAGTGGAAGTGGAAACCATGGCAGGGTTTTCATCTCAGATGGTATGGGAGGGAGATTTAAATGGCTAGTTTTGAGTTTCGAGAAGGTCACTCTGGTTGCAATGTGCAGAAGTGTTAGAGGGTACAAGAATGGTAATATAGCAGGGGATGAAGAGAACTGGAGAGGTTAGAAAGGTATGTAGGCACTGACAGGCTTTGGTGATGGGTTGGATATGGAAAATGAAAAACAGTAAGGGAGTTACTGTTTTAAGAGTGACTCCTAGTTTCTGGTTTGTTTAAATAAATGGATGGAGGTGCTATTCATCAAGAATGGGAGAAGATACAGTCAGGGGGCAGATCCTGGGTTTGGTTTTGTTCAGGTTGAGTTTGAAGACCTATAAGACATCTAAGAAAAGATGTCAAGAAGTCAGTTAATGGGACTCAAAGCAGATGTCTTTGGGAAGAAATATAAATTTGGGAACCTTATGCTTGTAGCCACACATGAGATATGAATACGATATCCCAGAAAGAGAAGAAGTCTCGTGATGAATGAAACCTTGATTAACTCTACTGACTCAGAAAAAATAGAGCAGACAGGAGAACCATGTGAGTGTGGTGTCATAAAGTCAAGGGAAGAGAATTTTTTTCAATAAAAAGGAGGGTGAGCAGAGCAATAATCAAGCTTAAAGATGCTGCCCAGAAGTCTGGTAAGATAGAATTGAAAAACATCTGCTGGATTCAGATGTCATTAATGGCCTTAGCAAAAGCTGTTTCATTTCTGGTATTGGTTCAGAGCTAGCTACCTCTGTGACAGAGAAGATCAATGAACGTCTCTGATGCCAGGTTTATTCATCTGCCAAATAAGGGGAATGGGGCTCGGTTGGTGTGTTCTGAATTCTGCTTGGCTAGATACTGGAAAAAAATAGTATCGTATAATTATTGAGAGTTTAGCTTATGGTGCCAAACTGCCTGCATTTGAGTTCATGCTCTGCCCCTGACCAGCTAAGTATCTTGGACCAGTACCCTGGCCTGTCTCTGTGTTTCATCATGTGTTTCAAGGAATCACAACAGTACTTACCTCATAGGCTTATTGGAAGTACTTTGAATTCAGTGAGCAGCGTATGTGTGAGTCGTTATTAGTGACACACTTCTTTAACTAAATGAGTTAAGCTGATACCTGTTGAGTAGAGACAGGAGAAGTGATGGCGTGGCTCTGACTCTGGGTGTCCCATCCTTGCTTCAAGCAAATATTTCCACTTTGGTGTGTTTTTATCTGATTATGATTTTGTACGTTAGAAGAATTTCATTGCTAACAAAAATATTTGATGTGTTTCTTCCAATTGTCAAAGTCTATACATTTGTGAGCCCACTGCTAGATATTCTGGGCCAGTGCTTCTCAAACGCTAACACGTAGGCAAATCACATGGGAGCTGACTCAGCAGGTGTCAGATTGGGTCTACGATTCTGCATTTCTACCAAATTCAACCCCAGGGAGGCTGACCCTACTTGTCCATGGACTACACTTTGTGTGCCAAGGCTCTAGAAAACACTACAAAGGTCTGATTAGTCTGAGTGCAGCTTACCTGTTAGCTTCTGAATATTGTTTTCCTAGTAAAGGAGACTGTGATGGGAGTTTCTGAGAAATACTTTGTGTAGTCACTGAGAGCATGCGTGATATCTGCACGAAGTGGGGGTTCTGCACCGCGCTAAGTGTCCCTCCACCTCTGCTTCTGCAACAGGTGCCTGCAGAACTACATTCCTGCCCACAGTTTAACCCTCTCCTGCCCAGTGTGCCGCCAGACCTCCATCCTGCCCGAGAAAGGGGTGGCTGCGCTCCAGAACAATTTCTTCATCACAAACCTGATGGACGTGCTGCAGCGAACTCCAGGCAGCAACGTTGAGGAGTCTTCCATCCTGGAGACAGTCACTGCTGTGGCTGCAGGAAAGCCTCTCTCTTGCCCAAATCACGATGGGAATGTAAGTGGCGTGGATAGCAGATACTGCCCGGGAGCATGACTGTTGTGGCTGTGGGGAGGCTTTGGGCATGTCAGAGATCACACATTAAAACAGAACTCCATCTGGAAAACTGAGTAATTAAAAAGGATTTTTACCAGCTCTCAGACTACTTTACCTGCTCACGTTCTTTGACCAGAACTCTTTAAATACCAAAATCAATCTCCACTGTGTCTGCTTCGCACATATTGTTGGTATCCTCAGGAGAGCAAACCAGTAGCTATTTGCAAGCTGGGCATACTTTGACCTACATAAACATCTGTGTAATAAATTATGGATACAGATTTAACAATGGATAAGTTCTGCAAGTTGAGAATGATTGTTAAAATGTTAGAGTTCTTTATTTTTCTTGGGAGGGAAATTTTCTCATGCTACATTAGACCTTATTCCTTATTAACAGATAGAATTTGAAGCTATGTGAATCCCTGATCGTAGATTATGGATTATGAATTCCAAACTTGTTTCCTGCTAATAGTGAGTACAATAACTTAGAAGCTCAGGAGGACCTGTGTGTGACATCAAATAACTGATTCCAACAGCCATGTAACCTGAAGAGGCGGCACTGTGTAGTGGCTAAGGACACTGGCTTTGGAGTCAGGCTGCCTGATTCAAATCCTACTCTTAAATTTATTCCCTGTGCCAGCTTTGGCAAGTCTATTAAACTCTCTGTGTCTTATTTCCTTATCAGTTAAAAAAAGTAATAATAGTATTTACCATATAGGATGTGGAAGAGTTAAATGTTCAAGTTATGTAAATCACATAGTAGGACCTTGATAAATGTCAGCTTTAAAATTTTTAAGTTAATAACTTTATATTCATCTCATTGGTATATTGACCACTTCGAAAATATTTGAAACTGCTTAAAATAAAAGGCCCAGGTATAATAAAACCACTAAGGCAAGCAATCATTAGAGCAAAGCAATTCTTATTAGCCACACTACTGTTTCTTTACCTCATCTCCCAGCATTCTCTCTGCACACTGTGCTGATCACCAGCCTCCTAGAAACTGCCAAATGGTTTCCTTCCTCCAGGCCTGGCTGTTCTGTTCCTTCTGCGTGGGTTGCTCTTCGTTCCCTCTTTATATGGCGAGCTCATTCTCTTCCTTGAAGTCTCACTTCAAATTTCTCCTGCACACAACAGTTGTCTCCACCTGTACCAGCTAACACAGGTCGCCTTTTACATCCAGTTACCTGCCATCGTGTCCCTTTCTTTCTTTCCTCCCTGGTGCTCACTGTGGTCTGCCTGCCATCAGCTGTGTATTTGTTTACTTATTAGTTCTGGCTTTCCCCCTAGAATGTGAGCTCTGGCAGGACAGGGACTTGTCATTAGACCCCTTGAATTGAGGGCAGTGTCTTATACATAGAAGCCAATATATATCTGTTGAACAAATTTGCCAGACACTGTATTTGGCTCCTTAAACTCTACTCTGCAAAGTAGTCGTTGGTTACTTTCACTTTATAGATGAAGAAACAGGCTGGAACAGTTTAAGTCACAAAGCTCACCGGGCACATCATAAAAGCTAGTCTTGGAGGAAACAGCATCCTGAGCTTTCTGGTAGCCAAAACAAGAGAGAGCCACCATGGCTTACACATCTGTAACGATTTAATCGAAAGCACACCAGGCTATTAATAGCTATCAGTTTTCCATGCATTGTACTTCAAGGGAAATTGATCATGTAAATTTTGTAAACATAACTTTTAAATGCTGCATTTGAAAGCAGTTTGAGTATTTTCCTCATAACCACTTCTCACGCTGGCCCTTAGTGAATGCTGAGACTGTCTTTGCCTGGAGCTTGCATTCTAAACACTAGTTCTGGGAAGTTATTTCTATCAGATATAAGAGTGTCTCTTAAAATGGGGTTCTCTGGAGTTGTGACTTGATAGAAGGGTAAAGTCTTAGAAACAGTAAGTTTTTTTGTTTTTTATGGGCTTTTCATTTTTTGCTTTTGAGACGGAGTCTCACTGTCATCCACGCTGGAGTGCAGTGGCACAATCATGGCTCACTGAAGCCTCAACCTCCCAGCTTAAACAATCCTCCCTCCTCAGTCCCATCCTTTGCCCCAGTAGCTGGGACTACAGGTGCATACCACCACGCCCAGCTAATTTTTGTATTTTCTGTAGAGACGGGGTCTCACTATGTTGCCCAGGCTGGTCTCAAACTCCTGGGCTCAAGTGATTCACCCTTGGCCTCCCAAAGTGCTGAAATTACAAGTGTGCACCACCATGCCTGCCTGAGCTAGTATTTCTGGCTGTCATTATTTCTCTTTCTACATGACAGCCCCTTCACATCCCAAATTTATACCAGTGTCTATAGTAGGTCTCCCTATGTTTCTAAGGGCCAAACATAGTGGTTTATAGCTGTAATCCCAGCACTATGGGAGGCTGAGGCAAGCCAATCGATTCAGCCCAGGAGTTTGAGACCAGGCTGGGCAACATGGCGAAACCACACATCTAGCAAAAATATAAAAATCTGCTGGGCATGATGGGGTGCACCTGTAGTCCCAGCTACTTGGAGGCTGAGGCGGGAGGATCCTGTGGGCCCAGACACTGAGGCTGCATGAGCCATGATTTTGCCTCTGCACTCTGACCTGGGCACAGAGCAAGACTGTCAACAGAAGAAGAAAGGGAGAAAGAGAAAGAGGGGAAGGAAGAAAGGAATGAAGGAAGGAAGGAAGGTAGGTAGGTAAGTAGGTAGGTAGGTTACCTCTATTAAGTAAAGTGAGAATGTCATGAAATTCAGGCAACAGCTTGTAGCTCAAGGAAGCGGCTAGAACGTGGAGACAGGGAACGTGAAGGTGGGACACAGGTGGGCCTGAAAAGATAGCTGGGGTGAGATTGGGACAAGCTGTGAATGTCATTAAGAATATGTTTGGCAGGCCGCAGTGGCTTATGCCTATAATCCCAGCATTTTGGGAGGCCAAGGTGGCCGGATCACCTGAGGTCAGGAGTTTGAGACCAGCCTGACCAACATGGTGAAACCCCATCTCTACTAAAAGTACAAAAATTAGCCGGGTGTGGTGATGGGTGCCTGTAATCCCAGCTACTCAGGAGGCTGAGGCAAGAGAAGCTTGAACCCAGGTGTCGGACATTGCAGTGAGCCGAGATTGTGCCACTGGACTCCAGCCTGGGTGACAAAAGTGAGACTCCATCTCAAAAAAAAAAAAAGAACATGTTTGATGTCAATTTCTTAAATTGCAATATCATCAAAGCCTTCTGAACAGAAGATAGGTATTTTAGTGACATTATGGAGGAATGGAGTGGCAGACACTAAAGGCTGGGAAATCACTTATGAGTTTACTGAATTGTCCAAATGAGAGATGATAAGAGGTGGAACTAGAATAGCATCAATGGGTTTGGAGAAGAGAACATGAATTTCAGAGGAAAGAGTACTCTTTGACGCAGGAATCTGCCTCCCACAAATAAAAAGGCATGTGCTAAAGTCTGTTAAGCTAAGCTATTAGGATCATGAGAACTTGGGCAACTAAAATTAATCTTATACTAGGTCACAAAGAAAAATCACTATATTTTCCCATTGTGTAAATCAAGTTCCTGCCCTACAATGCACTCAAATTATATTAGCAACACCTGTTTATGGGGAAAAAATAAATCTCTTTTAAAAGTTAATAATCATTTAATCAAAGAAAATAATAGAAATTTTGGACTATTTACAAAATATTGGAAGTGAAAACTTTTTCTATCAAATGCGTAGGGTCAAATCTCTACCCAGGAAATTTTATAGGTTTAAGTATTTTCCTTTATTTAAAAAGAATTCCAGCTTGGGCAACATAGTGAGTCCTCATCTCCACAAAAAAAATCAAAGAATGAAGCTTGGTGCAGTGGCTCATACCTGTAATCTCAGCACTTTGGGAGGCTGAGGCAGGCAGATCACCTGAGGTCAGGAGTTCAACACCAGCCTGGCCAAAATGGTGAAAGCCTGTCTCTACTAAAAATGCAAAATTTAGTCAGGGGTGGTGGCACATGCCTATAACCCCAGCTACTTGGGAGGCTGAAGCAGGAGAATTGCTTGAACTTGGGAGGCAGAGGTTGCAGTGAGCCAAGACTGTGCTACTGCACTCCAGCCTGGACAACAGGGTGAGACTCCATCTCAAATAATAATAATAATAATAATTTTAAAATGGGACAGGAGAATTGCTTGAGCCCGGGAGGTTGAGGCGGCAGTGAGCTGTGATCGTGCCACAGCACTCCTGCTTGAGTGACAGAGTGAGACCTTGCCCCTACCCTCACCCCCAAAAAACAGAATTCAACTCAAGTAGTTAGGAAAAGGATAATAAAATAAACATATGGAACATATACAAAGAAAGAAAAGAATTAAAATATACTGTATTGTAGGAAAAGCTAGAAAGGTCTCCCAAATCATTTATGATACACTTATAACCCTGATACCAAAACCTCCTAATGAAGATACAACAAAAAGAAAGTCATCAATAGCTTAATTTATGACAGTGGCTGTAAAATACCCCAGCAAATTCCTTTTTTTTTTTTTACGGGGTCTTACTCTGTCACCAAGGTTGGAGTGCAGTAGCCCTATCATGGTTCACTGTAACCTCCAAATCCAGGGCACAAGTGATAGCCCTGCTTCAGCCTCCAGAGTAGCTGTGACTACAGGTGTATGCTACCATGCCTGGCTCATTTTTTAAGTTTTTGTTGAGATAATGTCTTACATTGCCCAGGCTGGTGTCAAACTTTGGCCTGAAGGGGTCCTCCTACCTGGGCCTCTCAAAGTGCTGGGATTACAGGCATGAGCCACTATGCCCAGCCCCCCAGCAAATTTTTAATATGTGAAAGCGCTTACAAATTAAGAAAAATATGAGCATCGTAAAAGAAAATGAGCAAAGAACTCAGAAAACCCACAGGGGATATATAAATGCCTAAAAATCATATATAGAAAAATGTCAAGCTTCACAAATAATTAATTCTTCTCAAATTAGCTACAAATTTTTTAAAAGATAGTAACCAGCACTTTTGAGGGTATACATAGTGAGACATTTTCATGCGCTGTGGGTGGAAGGGTAAATTGTTCTTCAGAAAGTTTATGTCAGTTTGGCAAAATGTAGTCTTTTACATAACCTCTTATCTTTTAATTCAGTAATTCCATTAGTGGAAATATTTCTTTTACTGTTGTTGTTTTTTTGTTTTGTTTTGTTTTGTTTTGTTTTGTTTTGTTTTGTTTTTTGAGATGGAGTCTCACTCTGTTGCCCAGGCTGGAGTGCAGTGTTGCAATCTCCACTCACTGCAACCTCCACCTCCCTGGTTCAAGTGATTCTCCTGCCTCAGCCTTCGAGTAGTTGGGGTTACAGGTGCACAGTACCATGCCCAGCTAAGTTTTGTATTTTTAGTAGAGATGGGGTTTCACCATATTGGCCAGGCTGGTC
Source organism: Alouatta palliata (assembly GCA_004027835.1). Taxonomy (NCBI): domain Eukaryota; kingdom Metazoa; phylum Chordata; class Mammalia; order Primates; family Atelidae; genus Alouatta; species Alouatta palliata. The sequence goes on along the minus strand of PVKV010031566.1, from coordinate 10,014 downwards.
TCGAACTCCTGACCTCAGGTGATCCACCCACCTCGGCGTCCCAAAGTGCTGGGATTACAGGCGTGAGCCACCACACCTGGACTAGTGGAAATATTTCTAAAGAAATAGCTAGAGTGGAGGATAAAGATAAAAAATTGGAAATAATCTAAATGTGCAACACTAGGGGGCAAGAATGCTTGGAAAATTAGCAGCATGTGCCTTAAATCATTCTATTGTTTGATTGTAGATTGTAGAAGTTCACTGCTGCTGTTTTGAAACAGAAGTCTTCATTGCGTATTCAAGCCAAATGCATGCAATATTCCAGATAAATTGCTGCAGTTAGTTGCTGTGAGTAAATCTTAAAAAACAATCCAAGCATCTGAAGGTTAATAAAATCAAGTCATTAACAATAAAGCAGGGTGCTGCCATTCCCACTGCCTGGTGCTGATTAGCACCCGTGGATGAAAGCCTGTCATCAACTTTAAGTGCTCTGACACTGTCTGTCTTCTAATTAAACTGCCATGGTGGCATTGTTCACATACAAAAGGAAAAGAAGAATGATCAGTGATCTAACGGGTTCTTTGCACCTAAAGCAGACACTCATGGTCCCAGGAACACAAATGATCATTAAACCCTGTTATTGGTTCTTTAGACATGTTACCATCAAGGGTGTCAAGGGTACAAAGGAGAGGTTCTCATTAAGACTGTCCTGCCACTAACAAGTTTCCACTTCCTTATCAGGATCAACTGTCAGTGCCCTTAAGAAGCCTCAGGGTTCGCTGCAAGCCCCTGACCATCCTTTTTGCACGTTAGGAATGCATACGATCCTGCCATTCTCTTCTGATGAACATAAATGGTGACTATCCATCAACAACAAGCTCATACTGGCTTTTGGCCTGCCCACCCACCCCGGGGAGCACCAGCATCATCTCACTGGAGATGGATGAAATGGATGAGCTCAGCAGAATTACACACCCCACACAATTAGCTCTCAGCTTGAACCAAAGCTGTCAGAACCCAAGCACAAGCCATTGAGAATGACTAGCTATTGATACTTCAAAATCATTTCAAGGCCTTTGCTTCCCAAGACACATTTAAGATATTGAACTAGGGATAATAACCCAGGTCTGCTGCTCTCTCTTCAAAGCTGTGATCTATTTTTTTTTTTTCTGAAGTAAAATTTGGGCTGAGCTTGATGGCTCACTTTGGGAGGCCAAGGCAGGAGGATCACTTGGGGCCAGGAGCTTGAGACATGCCTGGAAAATAAAGTGAGACCCTGCATCTACAAAAGTAAATAAATACATAAATCCAAAATTAAAAAAATAAAATTCACATCAGATGAAGTTTAACATTTCAGCCAGTTTGTTTGTTTGTTTGTTTTAAAGACGGGGTTTCACCATGTTGGCCAGGCTGGTCTTGAACTCCCGACCTCAGGTGATCCGCCCACCTTGGCCTCCAAAGTACTTGGATTACAGGCGTGAGCCACCACGCCCAGCCTGTTTGTTTGTTTTGAGACAGGTTATTACTCTGTCACCCAGGCTGGTCTCAAATTCCTGGGCTAAAGCAATCTGCCTCAGCCTCCCAGAGTGCTGGGATTACAGGTGTGAGGCACGGAGCCTGGCTTTTTTTTTTTTTTTAATGATTTTTTTAATTTTTAATTTTTTTAGAGACAAAAGTCTAACTCTGTAACCCAGGCTGGAGTGCAGTGGCATGATCATGGCTCACTGCAGCCTCAACCTCCCAGGCTCAAGTGATTCTCCCACTTCAGCCTCCCGAGTAATTGGGACTATAGGTACATGCCACCACACCCAGCTAATTTTTTTTTTTTAAGAGGTGGGGTTTTGCTATGTTGCCCAGGCTGGTCTTGAACTCCTAGGCTCAAGGATCTGCCTGCCTGAACCTCCCAAAGTGCATGGGATTACAGGAGTGAGCCACTGCCCCGGGTCTCAACCATTTAAAAAAGTACAATTAGTGTGGTTTTGAGTATAGTCACAAAGTTGTGCAAACATCACCACTGTCTAAATTCCAGAACATATTCATCATCCCAAAAAGAAACTCCATGCTGATTAAGCAGTCACCTCCTACTCCCTCCTCCCACTAATCCCTGGCAACCATCAGCCTGCATTCTGTCTCTGGATTTGGACATTTGATATAAATGGAATCATACAATATGTGAGTTTTAGAGTCTGGCCTCTATCATGTTTTCAAGGTTCATCCATGTTATAGTATATTAGTACTCTTTTTATGGCTAAATAATATTCCATTATGTGGATATACCACAATTGATTGATCCATTCATCAGTTAATGGACATTTGAGTTGTTTCCACTTTCTGTCTATTATGAATAATGCTGCTGTGAACATTCATGTACATGTTTTTGTGTAGACATATGCTTTCAATTGTCCTGCGTATGTACCTAAAAGTGGAATTGCTGGACCATATGGTAATTCTATGTTTAACTTTTTAAGGAACCACTAACTGGTTTTTTTTTTTTTTTTGAAACAGAGTCTTACTCTGTCGCCCAGGCTGGAGTGCAGTGGCGTGATCTCAGCTCACTGTAGCCTCTCCTCCCGGGTTCAAGCAATTCTCCTGCCTCAGCCTCCTGGGTAGCTGTGATTACAAGTGTGCACCACCATGCCTGGCTAATTTTTGTTTTTTTTGTTGTTGTTTGTTTGTTTGTTTGTTTTAGTAGAGACAGGGTTTCACCATGTTGGGCAGGCTGGTCTTGAACTCCTAACCTCACATGATCTGCCCGCCTCAACCTCCCAAAGTGCTGGGATTACAGGTATGAGCCACTGCGCCCAGCCTGTTTTTTTTGTTGTGGTTGTTGTTGTTTTGTTTTCGTTTTTAGACAGAGTCTCACTCTGTCACCCAGGCTGGAGTGCTGTGAGGTGATCTCCATTTACTACAACCTCTGCCTCTTAGGCTCAAGCTATTCTTTTGCTTCAGCCTCCTGAGTAGCTGGGATTACAGGCACCTACCACCACGCCCAGCAATTTTTTTGTATTTTTAGTAGAGACACGGTTTCACCGTGTTAGCCAGGCTGGTCTCAAATTCCTGGCCTCAAGGTATCTGCTGGCCTCAGCCTCCCAAAGTGCTAGAATTACAGGCATGAGCCGCCTTGCCAGGCCTTGTTGTGGTTTTGATTTGCATTTGCCAAATGATTAACGATGCTGATTGTGTTTTCATGTGCTAACTGACCATTTGTATATCTTCTTTGGAGAAAGTCTGTTCAAGTCCTTTGCCCATTTTTGAATTGTTTATCTTTTTGATGTTGAGTTGTAGAATTTTTAATATGTTCTGGATATTATACCCTTATCAGACATATGACTAGCAAATACTTTCTCCCATTTTGTGGAGTTTCTTTTCACTTTCTTAGTAGTGTCCTTTGATTCACAAACGTTTTTAATATAATGAAGCCTAATTTCTCTATTTTTTTCTTCCGTTGCTTGTGCTTTTGGTGTCATAGCTAAGAATCCATTGCTGAATTCCAGGTCATGAAGATTCACCCTTGTTTCCTTGTAAGATTTTTATAGTTTTAGCTTACCTTTAGGTCTTTTGTGTATCTTGAGTTAATTTTTGTATTTGGTTTGAAGGAAGGATTTCATTCTTGTGCATGTGTATTTCCAGTCACCTCAGCATAATATGTTGAAAAGGCTGTTTTTCCCATTGAGTTGTCCTGACACCCTTGTCAAGAATCAATTGACCATAGATATACAGGCTTATTTCTGTACTTCCCATTTTTTCCATTGACCTATATGCCTATTCTTATGCCAGTACTACATTGCTTTTATTACTGTAGCATTATAGTCAGTTTTACAATTGGTGACTAGGAATCCTCCATTTTGTTCTTTTTCAAGATTGTTTTGGTATTCAGTAGTTTTCAGTATTCAGGTCTTGCACTCCTTGATTAAATTTATTTTCAACTCTGTTATATTCTTTTTGATACTATCGTAAATGGTTTTTTTTTTTTTTTTTTTTTTTAAATAGAGACAGTTCTCACTGTATTTGCCAGCCTGGTCTTGGGGCAAACAATTCTCCTGTCTCAGCCTCCCAAACTTCTGGAATTTTAGGCATGAGCCATCATGCCTGGTCTGGAGTTGTCTTCTTAATTTCACTTTTGGATTTTTCATTGTTAGTGCATAGAAATACAACTGATTTTTGTTTGTTAATCTTGTATCCTGCAACTTTGCTGAATTCATTTATTGGCTCTAAGTGTGTGTGTGTGTATTCTTTAGGATTTTCTGTATATAAAATCATGTCATCTCTATATAGAGAAATTCTTAATTCTTCCTTTCCAATTTGGGTGCATTTTATTTCTTTTTCTTGCCTAAATGTCCTGGTCAGCACCTTCTCTACATTGTGGACTAGAAGTGATGAGAGAATACCCTCTTGTTCTTGATCTTAGGGGTTACCTTTAGGTATGATGTTAGCTGTGGGTTTTTTGTAGATGCTCTTTATCAGGAGGTTGAAGTTCCCCTCTATTTCTAGTTTGGCCTGAAAGAATGTTCATTTTTGTTAAATGCTTTTCCCACATTAATTGAGATGATAAAGAGGTTTTATTCTTTCATTCTATTAATGTGACGTATTATTTATATTAATTGTCTAGGTGAGCTACCCTTGCATTCCTGGGATAAATCCCACCTGCTCATGATGTATATTCTCTGTAATATACAGCTGGATTCAGTTTACTAGCACATTGTGGAGAATTTTGTTGTCTGTGTGAATTATTATGGGTTATTGGTTTGTAACTTTCTTGTGGTGTCTTTGGCTTTGGTGTCAAGGAAATACTGGCCTAATAGAATGAGTTAGGAAGTATTCCCCCACAACCTCTTCTATTTTTTTGAAGAATTTAAGAAAGATTGGTGTTAGCTCTTTAAATATTTGGTTGAATTCACCAGTGAAGCCGTCTGGTCCTGGGCTTTTCTGTGTTGGACGTTTCCTGGTTATTGATTCAATCTCCTTAATATTATAGGTCTATTCATAATTTGTATTTCTTCATGTCAGTTTTGGTAGTTTGTGTGTTTTTAGGAATTTGTTCATTTCATCTAAGTTATTCAATGTGTTGGCATAAAACGCTTCATAGTACTCAGTTATAATCCTTTTTATTTCCATGATGTCAGCAGTAATTTCCCTACCACTTTTCTTCCTGAGTTTTGTAATTTGAGTCTTCTCTCTCTCCAACCCCCTCCCTGCAAACTCTCTCTCTCCATGGTCAGTCTAACTAAAGTTTTATCAATTTTATAATGTCCTTTCTGTCAATTATATACTATCCAACTTTTGTCTTAAGTCTATTTTATCTGATAATAGAATAGCCACTCTAGCTCCCTTTTGGTTACCGTTTACATGAAATATCTTTTTCATTCTTTCACTTTCTTTTTTTTTCCTTTCTTTCTCTCTCTCTCTCTTTTTTTAAAGAGTTGGTCTTGCTCTGTTTCTCAGGCTAGAGCACAGTAACATGATCATAGCTCACTGCAGCCTCATACTCTTGGGTTCAAGTGATACTCCTGCCTCAGCCTCCTGAGTAGCCAGGACTACAGGTGTACGCCACTATGCTCAGCTAATTTTGGTATTTTTTTAATACAAAGCGTCTCTCACTATGTTGCTCAAGCTTATCTTGAACTCCTGAACTCAAGCAAGCCTCCTATGTCTGTCTCCCAAAGTGCTGGGTTTACAGGCATGAGCCACCACACCTGGCCCATCTTGTCACTTTCAAACTATTTGAGTCTTTGGATCTAAAATGAGTCTCTTATAGAGAGCATATAGATGGCTTATGTTTTCAATCCACTCTGCCAGTGATTGGGATTGCCACTTAGCCCTTTGATTGGAGAGTTTAATCCACTTAAATTAGTTAACTTAATTACTGAAAAGGAAGGCTTTCTTTCCTTTTGCCATTTACTATTTTTTTCCATATGGCATATCTTTTTGTTCCTCTGTTCCTCCATTACTGCCTTCTTTTGTGTTTAATAGTTGCTAGTGTACCAGTTTGATTCCCTTCTAATTTCTTTTACTATACATATTTTTACTTTTATTGATTGTTTGCCCTGAGGGTTATAATTAACATTTTTGCTTACAACCATTTAATTCAAATTAATACGAACATAATTTCAATAGTATATAAACTCCTTGCTTCTTTTAGCTTATATTTATATGTTGTATGCTCATCTATATAGGTTTGTAATTATAGATTATGCTGTTTTATGAAGTTTTATATCATGTAGGAGTTAGAAACCAAAAATATATTAATACTGACCTTTATATTTATCTGTGTAGTTACCTTTATCTGTTTTCCTCATTTTTTCCTGTGGACTCAAGTTACTTTGTAGTGTATCAAGTCAGGTCAGCTTGCAGGAATCCCTTTGGCATGTCTTATAGGGCAGGTATACTAGCAACAGACACTCAGTTTTTGTATTTCTGGTCGTGTATTAGTTTTTCCTTCATATTTGAAGGATAGTTTTGCCAGATATAAATTTCTCGCTTGTCAGGTTTATTTATTTATTTATTTTTCATCACTTTGAATATGTGACCCCATTGATTTCTGGCCTCCAGAGTTTCTGATGAGAAATCTGCTATTAAAAACTCTGCTTATGGAGTGTTTCTTGTACATGATGAGTCATCTCTCTCTTGCTGCTTTCAAGATTCTCTCTTTGTTTTTGTCTTTTTATAGTTTAGCTATACTGTTTCTTGGTTGGAATCTCTTCGAGTTTCCTGTTTGGAGTTTATTAAGTTTTTTGGATGTGTAGATTTGTGTCTTTTATCAAATTTGGGAAGTTTCCAGCCATTACTTTTGCAAATATTACTTCTTTCCCTTTCTCTCTTCCTCTGCTTCTGGGACTCTCATTAGGTATATCTGGTTTACTTGATAGACCTCTTAGGTTTTGTTACTTTTTCTTCCCCTATTTTTTCCTGCTTCACAGACTGTGTAATCTCAATAGCCCTATCTGCAAGTTAACCAATTCTTCTTCCTGCTTGAATTTTCTGTGGAGCTTTTCTAGTGAATTTTTCATTGCAGTTATATTTTTCAACCCTACAATATTTCTGTTTGGCTTTTGAAAAATAATTCCTATCTCTCTATTAATATTCTCCATTTGTGAGATATAGCTCTTTATATATTTTTTTCATTAGCTCTGTGAGCATATATGGAAGAGTTAAAGTCTAGTAAGTCCAGTCTGGGCTTCTTCAGGGAAAGTGCCTATTAATTTATTTGATTGCTCTTTGGGAACCTTGTCCCTTTTTTTTTTTTTTTTGGTGCCTTACTTTTTCCTAATGGAAACTGAACATTTAAAATATTATAATGTGGCAATTTTGAAAATCAGATTCTCCCCTCTCCCTAGGGTTTTTTGTTGATGCTTTTTATAGTTTTCACTATTATTGTTTGGCCATTTTTCTAAACCAATTATTTTATATTTTTTCATGCCCTACCCTTATTATCCAATAGAACTAATTTTGTAAAGTTTGTATTTTTTTTCATATGTGCCTACTGAAGTCTGTTCCAGTAGATTAGCTACCAACTCGTAATATGACATAGACTTTCTTATGCTGCTGTTTTCAGTAACATCACCTCCCTGCAATCATTTAAAAATATGAATTAAGGCCAGGTGTGGTGGCTCTCACCTGTAATCCCAGTACTTTGGGAGGCTGAGGCAGGTGGATCACCTGAGGTTGGGAGTTCAAGACCAGCTTGACCAACATGGAGAAACCCTGTCTCTACTAAAAATGCAAAATTAGTCAGGTATGTGACACATGCCTGTAATCCCAGCTACTCGGGAGGCTGAGGTAGGAGAATTGCTTGAACCTGAGAGGCAGAGGTTGATGTGAGCAGAGATTCTGCCACTGCACTCTAGCCTAGGCAACAAGAGCAAAACTCCATCTCAAAAAAAAATGAATTAAAAGGAAGAATAATAATAGTAATGGGTGCTGATCTTTTTTCATACTTGATAAACTCTGGTCTTAAGAATTTTTACATTTTTGGTGACTCTATAATATTTTGCATCCTTTTCTCTCTTCTAATGAGTATTCTTTGTCATCTCACTTCTTACACTGCTGGGGAACTTCAACTCAGTCCAGAAAAGGCAACAAATATGGTATAGTATTTGCAGCTTCTAAATACAATAAGCACGCTGATTCCCAAGTAAAATTTGCCTTTGGTCCAGACCCATTCTAGAGGCCATGCTCCCTTCTTCCAGTGAAGATGTGGGAACTCAGTCCTGGCCTAGACTGGTTTGGGAAGAGTGCCACTGGATTGACTAAGCACTGTTAATGTGGCATATTCCCTTAGTCCACATACTTGTATTCACCCCAACATCCTACATAACCTGAGGAAAGAAGTATTTTCACATTCTATTTTTGGGATGTCCACTGGTACACATGACTGCAGTGACAACCTGCTTTAAAGAGACTTCCTGAGCACTGACCATGAAGATGAAATATTAGTAAATGCTAATCTAGTTATATATAATCCAGAAATAAAATGTTCTGGTAAAAGTAAACCACCTTTGGCTGAAGCCATGAAGTAATAAAGAAGCTCAGCCTTCATAGGAATTATGTTTCACAAACCCTAGGGGATGAGATTTTCCCAAAGGAAATCTCAGAATTTAGTGGGGAATGCTCATTTCAAAGGGCCTTCTGCCAGCTCTTTGACAAATAGGAAACCTCTTGGAGTAAAAATTATTTTCAAATAATAAGTAAAATATTTATGATATGGGGGTTATGTATTGTTACCAAGTATTTGCTAATACTGCATATAGTTTTAGATAATTCTCTTTCCTGAACACAGGAAGGCAAGCAATATGGTAAAATACCCAAATGCAACTTAGAGTACCGTCTTCCCTCACTGGAGAAGTCCCTTAGAAGTACTCCTTAGCTCATATAGTCACAGCAAATAATTATGGAACAGCTTCTATAAGCTATGCTTTCTGCTGGATTCTACCAGACTTGTACCAAAATAAGGTGCAAATGACCAGTATTGTAGTCTTTCTGTGGGATATTTGAATTTTCATTTGAGTTTGTTTATTAAAACATATTTTGATGAGAAATGTGAACATTTTTTTCCTTTCTGAAGTAGGGTCTTGCTCTGATACCCAGGCTGGAGTGCAGCAGCACAATCATGGCTCACTGCAACCTCAAACTCCCAAGCTCAAACAATCATCCCGCCTCAGCGTCCTGAGTAGTTGGGACTACGGGTGTGTGCCACCACGTCTGGTTAATTTAAAATTTTTTTTTTTTCTGTAGAGACAGAGCTTTGCTGTGGTGCCCTGGCTGGTCTTGAGCTCATAGCCTCAAGTGATCTTTCTGCCTTGGCCTCCCAAAGTGCTGGGATTACAGGCGTGAGCCTCTGCACCCAGCTGAGAAATGTTTTTGAGCAGAGAATGCATAAAGGAAACTTCCAAATGATGTTTCAAGCCTGTTCCTAAAAGGCCTGCAGAGGAGCAAAGTACATGAAATTACATCTTCATATGACCAAAAAAAAAGTGCCACTGGGCACAGTGGTTCACGCCTGTAATCCCAGCACTTTCAGAGGCTGAGGATGGTGGATCACAAGGTCAGGACTTTGAGACCAGCCTGGCCAAGATGGTGAAACCTCTCTCCACTAAAATTACAAAAATTAGCAGAATGTGGCGGTGGGCGCCTGTAATCTCAGATACTTGGGAGGCTGAGGCAGGAGAATCACTTGAACCCAGGAGGCGGAGGTTGCAATGAGCCAAGATCTCACCACTGCACTCCAGCCTGGGTGACAAAGTAGGAAGACTCCATCTCAAAAAAAAAAAAAAAAAAAAAGTGTCTTTCTAAACCCCTAACTTAAAATTATCTTGGACATGGTTTGAAGGACTTTTATCTGAATTCGGTTCACTAGAAAAGATTGTTTCCAAAACACATGTAGTATAAGTAAACTGAGTGCTTTATTCCTAGGAGAATCTTCTCCAGAAAGCCCTAGGTAACATAGTGAGTCTTAATGAGGAAGGAGGTGTCCTTTGGTTGGTCTTACACATGCCACTGAAATCATGGCTAAGAGCCTCCTCTCATTCACTCATTCAG
>PVKV010031565.1:0-20870 GCA_004027835.1 Alouatta palliata | reverse complement strand
ATATGTGCACGGGAATGTGTGTGCATGGGTGTGTGTGTGCATGGGACTGTGCATGGGAGTGTGTGTGCATAGGAGTGTGTGTGCATGGGAGTATATGTGCATGGGAGTGGAGTGTGTGTGCATGGGAGTGTGTGCATGGGAGAGGAGTGCGTGTGTATGGGAGTTTGCATGGGAGTGTATGTGCATGGAACTGTGTGCATGGGAGTGTGTGCATGGGAGTGTGTGTGCATGGGAGGAGTGTGTACGTATGGGAGTGTGTGCAGGAGAGGAGTGTGTATGCATGGGAGTGTGTGCATGGGAGTGTATGTGCATGAGAGTGTATGTACTTGGCAGTGTGTGTGCATGGGAGGAGTGTGTATGCATGGGATTGTATGTGCATGAGAGTGTGTGTACTTGGCAATGTGTGGGCATGGGAGGAGTGTGTATGCATGGGAGTGTGTGCATGGGAGTTTGTGTGCATGGGATTGTGTGTGCATGGGATTGTGTGTGCATGGGAGTATTTATGTGTGGAAGTGCATGTGCATGGGAATGTATGTGTATGAGAGTTTGTGTGCATGAGAGTGTTTGCATGGAAGTGTATCTGCATGACAGTGTGTGCACATGGGAGTGTTTGTGCATGGAAGTGTGTGCATGGGATTGTGTGTGAATGAGAGTGTATGTGCATGGGAGTGTGTGTGCATGGGAGTGTGTACATGGGAGTGTGTGTGCATAGGAGTGTGTGTGCATGGGAGTATATGTGCATGGGAGTGTGTGCATGGGAATGGAGTGTGTGTGCATGGGAGTGTGTGTGCATGAAAGTGTATGTGCATGGAGTGTGTGCATGGGAGTTTGTGTGCATGGAAGTGTGTGTACATGGGAATGTGTGCATGGGAGTATTTGTGTGTGGAAGTGTGTGTGCATTGGAATGTATATGCCTGAGAGTTTGTGTGCATGAGAGTGTGTTTGCATGGGAGTGTATTTGCATGAGAGTGTGTGTGCATGGGAGTGTGTTTGCATGGGAATGTTTGTGCATGTAAGTGTGTGTGCATGGGATTGTGTGTGAATGAGATTGTATGTGCATGGGAGTATTTGTGTGTGGAAGTGTGTGTGCATGGGAATGTATGTGCATGAGAGTTTGTGTGCATGAGAGTGTGTTTGCATGGGAGTGTATTTGAATGAGAGTGTGTGTGCATGGGAGTGTGTGTGCATGGGAGTGTGTGTGAATGAGAGTGTATGTGCATGGGAGTGTGTGCAGGGGAGTTTGTGCATGGGAGTGTGCGTTCATGGGAGTGTTTGTATGTGGAAGTGTGTGTGCATGGGAGTGTATGTGCATGAGAGTTTGTGTGCATGAGAGTGTGTTTGCATGGGAGTATATTTGCATGAGTGTGTGTGCATTGGAGTGTGCATGGAAGTGTGTGTGCATGGGAGTGTGTGTGCATGTGTGTGTATGCATGGGAGTAAGCGAGGATTCTATTCTTCAGTGAGAACATATAGGACAAGTCATTTTTTCAAAAAGCAAACACTAGAGCTGTGTGCCCTAAGCAGCATGGGATCATTTAAAGGCCACTCAATGCCTATCAGAGGCGCCTCCACCTGACATGAGATTCGGCCAATGTGACTTCCAAAGGCAGCTACTCAGGACTCCCAGAGCTGTCCCATCTCAGGCAAGCCGCCCGTGGGGCGAAGGACCACCTCAATGCTGTAGCCAATCAATACGTGAATTAATGTCTTTCCTCTTTATGCCTTATCAGAAAAGCAGGCTTTCTAGAGGACATTACGTTTTTACAAACAGTGAATAAAAAGCCTTTTAAATAACCTGTGCTCGGGTTTTCAGGGGCGGGCAGTCTGCTCCCTTGGGGGACATTTGGAATCATCTGCTGAGCTGCCTCAGTTTCCGCATAGCTGTGGCACTGTGGGCAGCTAAGGGACAGGCCCCAGGGCGACCACACTTCCTGCCACATAAGCCCGGGCCTGCAAACGATCTGTCCTGCCAGACGCCATTGCGCTCCCGAGGAAAAACACTGATGTTCGCATTTTAAAAAGACAAAGAAAAAACAAAAACCAAAAATTTGTTTTTAAAAAACCATACGAAAGTTTTCGCATCAGGCAAGGTCCCCAATCCTCTGGGCAGATCTTGGGACTTTAATTCCCCATTATCTGCCCTCATGGGGCTTCCCCTTCCTGCTGCAAGGCTTGGTGACGCCTCGAACATCCTCCCACTGCCTGGCAGACATACCCAGAGCAAAACCTCGGAAGTCCCTCAGCCAGATCTACCCACGACCCGGCCTCAGTTACTCAACTCAGCCAGCCCTGAGTTAATCCTGGAAAAGCCAAGGAAACTTGGTTTCTTCCCACTCCACCTGCCTGGTTGTCCTCTGGGCTGCTGTGCCTTTGTTTGAGAAGGGGCAAGGGGAGGCGGCTGCCCAAGGAGGGCTGGGCTCAGAGGGAGGCGACAGACCCACTCAGCAAGTACCAGGGATAAGGAGAAGAATAAAGAGAGAAGAGGCAAAACAAACACTCTTGTAAAGAAGAAGAGCTGCTGACTTGGACCAGTATAACGTGTGCATCTCTAAAGCACAGCTTTGGAGGCCGAGGGCGTCCAGAGGACAGGAGGAGGGAGCTCTTCATGCCCGGCCTGTCTGGTCTGTCCCGTCTTGAGTCATTTTGGGGTGCATTCTAGGGTGAAGAGCATTTGCTCGAGGATGTATCTGTGGAAAACCCACCCCTTGAATTTTTTAAAGCCAAAATTCAAATATTCCTTTCCAGGATTCCCATGAATCTGCTGGTATACATCAGACCGGCTGTCATCAGTCTTGCATTCGGAAGAAATTAATCACTGTACCTGTTCAGAACACCCGAACAGGCTCAGGCTTTCCAAGGCTGATAAAGAGGGAATATAGACTCAGCAGCCCATTCGGCTGGTCAGCAGCTATTTACTGAGCTCGTCCTGTGTGCTGGCCACTCGGTTAGATGCTGGGAACATCATGAGGAATAAATAACAAAGGGTAAGTAAAAAGACAATTATAACATGGTGTGTGACGGGCAGATAATGCCCCCCAAAGATAGCGAAACCCTAAAAATACCTGCACCTGTGATAATGTTACTTTTCATGGTAAAACGACTTTGCCCGTGTGATTGAGGTCAAGGTCTTGAGATGGATATCTGGGTAATCTGGGTAGGGAAAAGGAATGAAAGAAACAGGTGTGACGGTGGAAGCAAGGGCTGGGGTGCTGTGAGGAAGGCTCTTGAGCCAAGGAATGTGGGGAGCTTCTAGAAGCTGGAAAAAACAAGGAAGTGTGTTCTTCCCTAGAGCATCTGGAAGGGACGCAGCCAGATCTGATTTCCAACTTTGGATCTCTAGAGCTGTCAAGAGTATCGGTGTGTTCTTTTAAGCTGTACCTTTGTGGTGATTTGTTACACAACGATAAGAAACTCATACAGTGCACAAAACATTACATGGAACCTGCTGCTAACACCATGCCTAAAGGCGAAGATCTGAACATCTCCCTGTAAGACGAGGAAAAACGCAACGATGGAGTTCCTCCCCTTGTTATTCAAGGTAGCACTGGAAGTTGTAGCAAGGTCAGTAAGGCAAGAAAAAAAGGCATACACATGAAAATTAAAGAAAGAAATCAATCTCTATTTACAAATGAAATAATTCTTGAAGTAGAAAATACCAAGAAATCTACAAAAAACTTCTGGGAGTGAGGTCATAGATATAAGATCAACATATAAAAACAAATTACGTTTGTATATGTGGAAATAAAAATAAAAAACATAGTATCATTTACAATGGCTCCAAAGGAAATGTATATTTAGGCAAAATCTAACAAAATATCTACAGTATTTATATGCAGAAATTATGAAATGTTGATGAAAGAATGTCAAAGATGACCTAAATAAATAGAAAGACTTACCATATTCATGGATTAAAAGAGTTAACATAATAAAGATGTTGGTTCCCAGTGGGAAATGTCTAGCAAAATTTTAGCAAGGTTTTTTTTATAGACATGAACAAGTTTTTTCTAAAATTTATAGGAAATGACAAAGAACTGAGAATAGCTAAAACATTTTTTAAAAAAAAGAAATTAAATGACAGACATGTACCTGATATTGATGCTTTATTATATAGGCATGGCAATCAAAATCATGTCTTAGTGAGAAGGGATAGATCAATGTAAATGTAACAAAGAATCCAAAATGTACCCACACCAATATGGCCAGCTGGTTTGTTTTTTGAGACAGAGTCTTGCTCTGTCACCCAGGCTGGAGTGCAATGACTCGATCTCGGCTCACTGCTACCTCCGCCTCCCAGGTTCAAGCAAATGCCGTGTGCCAGCCTCCCAAGTACCTGGGATTACAGGAATGTACCACCACATCTGGCTAATTTTGCATTTTTAGTACCGACTGGGTTTTATCACGTTGGTCAGGCTGGTCTCAAGCTCCTGAGTTCAAGCAACCCATCTGCCTTTCCCTTCCAAAGTTCTGGGATTACAGGCATGAGCCACGGTACTCGGCCACCAGTTGATTTTTGTCAAAGTTGCAAAAGCAATTCAATGGGCGGGTGATGGCCTTTTGAACAGTGGTGCTAGAACAATGGACAGCTGTAGGGAAAATAGTGGCCCTCAATGTAAACCTTATGTCTTATACAAAAGAAAACTGAAAGTGGGTTACAGATGTAAATGCTAAATGTAAAACTATTAAACTTTTAGAATAAAACATAAGATAAAAGTTACAGAACCTAGGGCTAGGCTGAGTTTCTATACTAGAAACCAAAAGAACAATTTGTAAAAGGACAAATTGATAAATTGGTGTCATCAAAATTAAAAACCTTTGTTCTGGAAAAGACCCTGTGAAGAGGATGAAAAGACAAGCTACAGACTGGGAGGAAATCCTGGCAAACCTCGTATCCAACAAATACTTGGTATCTAGAATATATAAAGAGTGCTAAAAATTCAAAAGTAGTAAAAACAAAACAAAGAACAATCCAATTAAAAATGGGTAAAACATTCCATTAAAGAACAAACATTTCACTAAAGAAGATAGAAATGGAAAATAAGCACAAGAAAAGATAATCAACATCATTAAATATTAAGAAAGAGCAAATTAAAACTATAATGAAGGCTGAGCACAGTGGCTCATGCCTGTAATCCCAGCACTTTGGGAGGCCAAGGTAGGAGAATCGTTTGAGTCCAGGAGTTTGAGACCAGCCTGGGAAACATACTAAGACTTTGTCTTTACAAAAAATAAATTTTAAAGAAATCAGCCTGGCATAGTGGCATGTACCTATAGTCCCAGCTACTCAAGAGGCTGTGGTGGAAGGATCACTTAAGCTTGGAAGGTGGAGGCTATCGTGTGCTGAGAGTGTGCCACTGCACTCTAGCCTAGGTGACAGAGCAAGACCTTGTCTCAAAAACCAAAAAACCAAAAGCCATAATGAGACATCCCCACAATCCTATCAGATTCCCTACAGTTTTAAATGCCGGTAGGAATGTGGAACAATTGGATTACTCTTCATTGCTGGTGGGAATACAGAATGGTGCAGCCACTCAGAAAATAGTTTGGCAGTTTGATTTTTTTTTTAAAGAAACAAATGTTTACTTAACTTGCTTTAAAGAGATAACTTTTCTCTCAAATGGCCATGGCCCTAACTGACGAGCATCCTTTGCTTACTGGAAGACCCTGAGTACCGCACGCTGAACGTGGAGTAATGCTGACTGCAGTGCTCCTCCTCAGGATCCATGACCCTGCTGGGGAGAGAGGCATGGCAGGGGGTGTTTTTTCTGCACCAGACCCTGTGCTGTGCACCCCACTTTCACTGCCTTGTGAAATCCTGAAAATAACGTCATTTGGCCATGACTGTTTCCCCCAACCTCACATCTAAGGAAGCTGAAGCTTAGGGAGGGGTGAATCCCCTAAGCAGAAAACGGGGAACAAAGTCTGTCTGATGCTGAAATCCACGGAAACAGGCCTGTTGGCAAAATAAAATATGCAGAAGAGGCTCTGTGGAGCAAAAGTGTAAGGGGCATAGGGGCACCGAGGCATGAATTATTAATTCTGGGGTGTTTAGGGATAACATCCCAGCAGGGTTTTGAAGAATGCATAGGAGTACCCCAGATGAACAAGAACAAAGAGCTTTCAAGGTATAGTTAGTTGTTTGACTGAAATCTGAGTCCTCTGATGAGAAGTCATTAATTTGCAGTTTCCTCGCTTTTTCCTTGCTGTCATGGTGTGAGAGTGACTCCCTTTCCAGCCCTCGACCTCTCAGAGCCACACCTGCCAGGGAGGATATGGGCAAAAGGGACACGGCTTGCTCACTAGTTGGGGCCGAGGGGCGAGAGGCAGGAAGGGGGCACAACCTCCGATTTCATTAGCTGGCCAATTAGTCACACATACATGTGCGTATGTGCATGTGCTCACACGCACATGCCACACACACACAGGACAGGGATGGAGGAGTATGAGTTGAGATCTGATCATGCTGTCAGAAGCTTGTGAGGCATTAGCCAGCATGCGCAGGTGAATGCAGAGGTTTGGCACCTGTGGCCAGGACAGACCTGAGAATCCATAGCACACAAGGGGCGGTTAAACCACGGGAGGTGATGACATCATTTTTAAAAGCTGATGGAGTAAGAATAGATGCTGCTGAAAAACAGAGCAGAGAGGCTTGGCATTCGTCAGGGGCAGAGGAGTCAGCACCTGGGAGCGGGAGGAGAAGGGAGAACTGAGGAGGAGAGCAGGAGCACCCGTGTGGGCAGGGAGGAGCAGCTAAGGACCAGGACAGCAGCGGGGGAGGAGGCAGCTGGGAGACACAGTGACCAGCCTCCTGAATGAAAGGAAAAGGAATGCAATGATTTTTCAGGGAAGACGCTCTTCCCTGCGGCTGCTTTGTGAATGCATTTAACATGATCCTGTATAAATATATCTTCCTGTACAGTGATCTTATTAACGTAAGTTGGGCAAGTTCTCTTATACACTGATACCAGGGGGGAAGATAACTATTTTTTCATCCAAAAACTATGTGCCAAGTGCCTACTCTGTGCCAGGCCCTGTTCTAGGCCCTTAGAAGGCACCAGCAAACAAAATGAACATCCCCACCCGCACAGAGCTGCGCCTGAGCAGCGGAGACAGCACCGAACTCAGGCGGGATGTCACATCCGTCAACTGACTTGCACCAGGGGGGAAAGTCAGCAGGTGAGGGAGGATTGCCTCACCTCAGGTGAGGGAGGATTGTTTGGGGGAGATTGCCATTTTAAATACAAGAGCACAAGCCACGTGGCTTCACACGGCAGAAATTCTTCTCTCACAGTCCTGGAGGCCGGAAGTCCCATTTCAAGGTGGCTTCAGGGTGGGCGCCCCGCTGCCTCCTGTAGCCCCGGTGCTCCTTGGCTCACAGCTGCTCCTCCAGCCTCTGCCCCATCTCCATGCAGCGTCTTCCCTGTGTGTCTCTGTCTTCTCCTTTTCTCAAGGACACAGGTCCTCTTGGGTTAGGTCCCACCGTAACAGCCTCATCTTAATTTGATGACATCTGCGAAGACTCTATTTCCAAATAGGCTCACATTCACAGGCTGGGGAGCTAGGAGGTTAACACATCTTTATTGAGACACGATTCAATCCCCCACAGTGAGGAGGTAAGACTTCCAGATCACTGAGGGACAAACAGCCCAGACAGCGGGACAGACGCTGGAGCCCCCAGCATGACCATGGCCAGCGAGAAGGCCATCGTGGCTGGAAGAGAGGGAGGAGAGGAGGAGCTGATAGGAAATGAGGAGGTCTGAGAAGACAAGGAGAGGGGCAGTGGCACACGTGTAGGCTTTGCTGATGGCTGGACTTGTTGGCTATCACAGATGGAGCTTGACGTCTACTCTGAAGCCCACTGAGGAGCGACGATACAGGTGTATTGCCCCTCACGCCCCCCACACCTACTGTTGAGCATCCAGACAGATTCTGCTTGTTTCTGGTCACGTTCACATCTTCTCGGCAGTGATTCCATTCCTTATTAAAGGGGCAAGGAACACTTCTGTTTAGGTTTTGAATAATATGAAAAGTTTCATCAGAGATAGTTTTGATTAATAGTTTGTTGGTTTTTGTTTTTGAGAGTGCTCTTGTCAGTCAGGATGGAGTGCAGTGGTACAGTCTGGGCTCACTGCAACCTCTGCCTCCTGGGTTCAAGCAGTTCTCCTGCCTCAGCCTCCTGAGTAGCTGGGATTACAGGTGCCTGCCCCGACATGGGGTTTCACCTTGCTGGCCAGGCTGGTCTCAAACTCCTGATCTCAAGTGATCCACCCACCTAAGCCTCCCAAAGTGCTAGGATTACAGGCGTGAGCCACTGTGCTCAGTCAATAGTTTTTTTTTTTTTTTTTTAAGTACGGGCATGATGAAAATCAGTGAGATGTCATGTAGTGTTTTATAATCCCTAACACAGAACTGGCCAATTATCTCAATTTCAGTCTTAGAGTTTATAGGAGAAATGACCCCAAAGCCACGTTAATATCTAAATTTCCATGCCATTTTCCCATCCCAGTTATTAGATGATGTTAGAACATCTTCCAGATCTGTTTTCAGTTTTTTTGTTTGGAAATCGTTGAGCTAATGGAGGAATTTATAAAGCAACCCACTCCTATCCATGAATCAGTGTGAAATACTGCACCCTGGTGGAAATATCCCTCCTGTTCAGGGTCTGTGGTGATATCCCATTCCTCCTCAACCAGCATCCATGGCCTGTGTGCTCAGTTAGCAAAGAACTGGGGGTATAAAGAGTAGAAGAAAATGCGCCTTTCTCAGGTCTAACTGGTGGAGGGGAGATAGAGCAGGGTGAGAGTCAAGTCACTTCTTGAGGATGACTAAAATGCTCAGGTTGGGGAGGCAGGAAGCCTAGTGAAGAGGACAGTGTGAGCGCTAGGCAGGCACCAGGAGCACATCTGCGGGGCACAGGAGAGGAAGCAGCAGACGTCCTCCGAGCTTGGCTCCACTCCCATGCTGGATGGGTATGGGTGGGTGAAAAGGATCTGTGAAAAGAGTTTACAGCCATAGAGGAGAGGACAACTCGTGGGGCCTCCATGGGTCTGCAGACTCATGTACTGGGGTTGGCACGGGGTGGTTGTAAGAAAACAGGACTCTGTTTCTCATTCCAGTGCAAAACCACCCAACTTAGTGCTTCTTAGACTTCTGTGTACACAGTACCCACCTGGGGAACTTGTCAAAATTCTGTGACTCGGAAGTCCTGGAGTGGGTTCTGGAGTCTGCATTTTCAACAAGCACCTGGTGCTGAGAGAGGTGGCCCATAAGCCACAGAGCAGGGCTGCGAGAGAGGTGGTCCACAGCCACGGAGCAGGGCTGGGAGAGAGGTGGCCCACAGCCACGGAGCAGGGCTGGGAGAGAGGTGGCCCACAGCCACGGAGCAGGGCTGGGAGAGAGATGGCCTTTCCCTGTCGCCAGCTGTGATAAATTATTATTTTAGGGAGATAGTGTAACAACCACCTGACCATTACCGATGGCTGCCTTGCATTCCTGATAGGGTGGGGGGCTCTCCTGCCCTACTCATATCTGCCTGACTAGCCACCCCCTGTAACACTTCCCCCCTCAAGAGTCCAAGACCCCAATTTTGGGAAGAAAATAGACAAAGGTCAATCTTCTGTAACTGCTTCCTCCTGACAGAGGGGCGGTGGCAGGTGGTTCTGTGGATCTTGGCCTCTTGCTAGCTGTCAGAGCAGGGTGGCTCTGTGGGTTGATGAAAGTGGAATTCATCCAGGTCCAAGGGAGACACAGGCAGGATTTCATCTCTGTTGTGTCCCACTGATGGGCAGACTAGGGGTTTCCAGTAGCAGCATGGCTCTTGAATATTGAGAGTACAGCATCCCTCCTCAGGATCATGTGGAGCTCGATGGCCTGAAGGCAAGAGGAGACAAATCGGGTTATTCGGTTTAGAAGACATGGGCCAAAAAGGAGAAGCAGAGATGTCAAAATGAAAAAAGGGGATGAGGACAGTTTAAAAAAATCTTAAGACTGCCAACATGTCCAGCAAGCTGGTGGCTACAGTCATGCCCACTAAGGCTTAGGTGCAGGGGGTTGCTAGCCAATTCCAATATGTGCCTAGAATTAGAATATTGATCCAGATTTTTACATTACCCATCCCTCTTGCTTCTTCTGAGCTGTAGCCAGAGATCACCGGTTGGTTCATAGGAATAAGCAGGGTCAGTCTAAATTGCAAACAAACAAACAACAAAACCTCAAAACAATTGATAAGACTAAAATCTAATGACAGATGTTCCTTCATTCTTAAAACATAATTTTTCTCTCTTCAGTCCTTATTTTTATTAAAATCAAATCATGATAGGACTGATTTGTTTACAAAATAAGCTTTAGTCTTATTATATTTAGTATTTGGCTTATTTGGATAAAGCACAGCAAGAATAATTATTTGCCAAATAGGCTCCTTTGTAAATTGGCTTTAATGGAATTTTGTTCCATAAGGAATTTCAGATAAGACATTCTAAAGCCTAAGCCATAGGTTTGTGCTATCAAATACCTGTATGAATTGGGTAAAATTCTCTCCTCTTGCAGTCCCAAGATAACTTGGGGCTCCTGGGCGAGGCATAAAGT
Source organism: Alouatta palliata (assembly GCA_004027835.1). Classification (NCBI taxonomy): domain Eukaryota; kingdom Metazoa; phylum Chordata; class Mammalia; order Primates; family Atelidae; genus Alouatta; species Alouatta palliata. Next base: position 10,289 of record PVKV010031565.1, on the reverse strand, counting down.
GACATTCTTTACTTAACATAGGCCCGAAACCCTGTACAGGGTCTGTGTAGACAAGGTGCGAGGCCAGTTTTCCCAAGGGGCTTTTATTGCCTCTATAAGTCAACTTGATTCCTTAAAAGAGTCTGTTGGAATCTGAACACATGTCATTTCCATGGAAGCCTTGGTAAAATAACCAGTGTCTGCAACTGTATTCTGTTACAAAAGAAAACAGATTTTGATTGCACTTATGTAAATAACTATATTTCCATAAGCTAAGAATGCCCACAAATAGTTTCCAGTTTTTTGAGAAATCTGTTAGAGAGAAATAAGCTCCAAATTTTGTTTGTAGGCATATACTTTACTTAGTTGTTAAAAGCTATAAATAGAAGGATTATTTCAGTTTTCTATTGGCTCAGTCCATGCAGTTGACTCCTGTTCTGCTTGATATTCAGGAACATTTCAGCTCTCCATGAGAGTCCTGAAAGTTTTTTTTTCTTTTATTATAATGTCACAATTTCCAAAGTTATCATAAACCTGCATTTAATACTATGGCTGATTATAAAACCACCTTTAAAGAGGATTATAATGACAACAACTGTCTGTGAATGATAAAAAGTCTTAGGGCAGGCACAGTAAAAACACAATTGACAAGGAAATGTGTTACTTCTGTGGCACACAATAATTCAACATCACAATTAAAATTATTACTGATAATGTATACTAAGTCATATCAGAATTATAGGAGTTTCACATAATTTTGGAACACATATCAATAACATATTTATGCAAATACCCAAAGAAAACTGGATTTTACCTTTGTGTTAGTGTATTATTGATGTAAAACCCAGTTCTTAATAAAACCTTGCAGATAAATCTATTCAATCTTAATCAATTTGACCATAAAGTAAGATTCTCATAAGCCTTTTTATAACTTTTTAAAATAATTTTTTTGCTAAAGAATAGATCAATGCTCTAATAAAACTCTGTTGTGCTTTTATTTCAATGTTCAATTTATGAATAAATTGAATAATATCTCTTTAATTCTAGCCAATATGTTCACATGTGGAATTTATTTTACAGAATTAATTTTTCACCTTCCACAACTTTCTCAAAACTTTAGCTTTATCCTATCTAACTCAAAACAGTTCTTTAATCCTCAACCTAGGCAAAAAAATCCACATTCCCATACCTTCTTATAATCTTTTACCAAAAGCACATTCTACTTTCCTTACATGCCTTACATATAAAAACTGTTTCCAGTAGTCTCAAGTACATGACATGTTACATCATTAACTCCTAGCAACTTTTACTTTTGATGAAAAACCTGGTAAGCCAGTGATTCTAATTATGTACTGGATTTGGAACCTGGAACACCAGACAGAAGTGCAGGTAAGGTTTGACTCTTTCCAGCATAGCCAGGGGGCATGGTTAACTCTGTGTGTCCCTAGGCCTTACCTAGCTTTAAAACAGGGAAGTTGTATAGTTAAGAGTCATAGTAGCAGTTTATGAAGCACTTAGTGGGTCTAATGTCCTTTAAAACTGTATAACATTTTTTCATAAATTCTTTCACAAATATTTTCACAACTTACACAGACCAGCTATGACTTGGGCTTTCTGACTTGTCCTAAACATCTCTCTTTTTAAACAACCAGTTATTTTACTTTAGGACAAGAGTTTACCATACAAGATCCTTTCTTAAATAAAATTTACTTTCTTTATAAACTTTCTTACCAGAAATTCATCTTTACCTTTATAAACTTTTAATTAGACAAATCATTTTCCTTCTGTTAGAAGATTAAGAGTTTTCTAATATCACTGTGTGAGCTCTGTGAAAGCGGAGAAAATGAGAAGGTTATCTACATATGCAGAAGTTATCCCCCCAATAGATTACTCAGATTTTTACAAGGGTTGTCTAAATAAGTGTGAGTTATTTCTAAACTCCTGAGGTAAGACTCTGCAGGTTGAAGTTATTAATTAAAGATTTAGGGAGTTCTCCCAGGAGAAATAGGGCCATTAGAGGGTAATATGAATTTAGAGGTTGGGTAAATATCATGCAGGCACCCGTATCTTAGAAAGTATATTTTGGCCCAAAGGGATGTGAATCTTTTCTTTTGGAAGAAAGGGGTGCCTTTTGCCCCCATTGTCTAACAGAATTTGGAGGAGAGTTGCTTAGAGAAGATTAGCACAGAGTAGGCAGCTTTTAAACCCAAGAGGGAAATTCATAATTTTACTTGCTGCCTCCAGAGTCACCCTTGGCTTTGTCCTGTTGATGACAATGTCTGGCTTGGAAGCCAGCTGGGGCAGAGGACCCCTTCAGCTGAAGGTCATCAGGGGTTGGGATTTTGTTTCAGGAACCTTAAGTTCTCAGGGTGGTCCTGTTTCCAGGAGTTGAGCCTGTGGCAGGGGGCAAGCTGTGCGGGCTTTTTCCTGTGTATTCCACTGGAGCAGTTTGCCTTCCAGTGGCCTGGCTTCTCATGCCAATGGCTGTTACCTGGGAGGGTGTTCTGAGGGCAACCTAGAGAGGGTTGGGAGCTTGTAAAGCAGCCAATAGTTGAGCTGAGCCTGCCCCTTCTGCCTGCATTTCTCCTTCTCATTAGCCCTGTCCTCCTTATTCTGCTCTGGGCTCTAAAAGACTGAGGAAGTCAGTCTGAGGATTTCCTGCATAAGGGGACTGGGTTCTAAGGCCAGCTTTTATAACTTCTCCCAGTTTACTTTTAGGTCAAACAATATTACAAAGGAAAACTAGTTTTTTGTTTGTTTTAAAATTTGGGGGAGCAAACTTTTCCCAGTTCTTGAGGAGACATCTGAGGGGTAAGCCTTGTGGAATGGAGACATGATTACCCGTCTACAAAGAGAGAACAGGGGGATAAAGGACAAAGGAAAAGAAGGTGTCCCGCTCTCATTTCCCTATTCTGAACAGGGCAACTCCATTCACTCCTAGGGTCCAGAATAAACCAACCTTACTTACCCTATGCCTTCATCTCATCTCATCACAATTACTCACTTGGGAATAGAGGAGAGGCTGGAGTGAACAGGGGGTGCCTTCTTCATCCTTGGGGTTCCAGAATGAACCGTTCTTACTATATACCCCTAACCCTGCCTTCATCTCTGTTCCAGTGGTACTCTGTTAGCCTATAACCAGCCTTCATCTCTGCCCTATGGGTCTCTTGTGCCTGAGGCCTTGGGCCAGCCTCTATCCTATCTCCACGACCTCACAGTGACTCTCACTTGGAGCATTCTAGCAGCAAAATAATTATATCTTCTCAAACTTCCACTTCTCATGTTCTTTAAGTAGAAAAGAAGTCTGTGTGTTTTTCAGCTAAATGCTGCTAGAGGGCTGCACTTCTCTCCCTTTGAACATAACCTTGAAGGTCCTGACGCATGCTGAGAAGGGCAAGGAGGTGATTAGAGAGATGGGGGCTGTAGGAGGGAGTGTTCGGAAGTGAGAGGAAGACTTTTGGGAACCTTCCTATGCTTGCAAAAGCAGCAGTCCTTGGATTAGAAAGGGCAACGTTTATTTGCCCTTTGCCATAAAGGAGGAACCTCTGGAGGACTTAGGCCTTGGGATAAGGACTTGCACATAGCAAAGAAAGAACTTTCCCTCCTCCCAAAGGGGTGCTAACTCAAAAAAAGCAAGTAGGTGGGGTTCTCACAGAACCACAGAGTGAGGTCAACAAACTACTTCAAAAGCCACCAGAAAACTTGGCCCAGGTGTGTAACAGGAACAAAAAGCATATGGTAAGTCATATGGAGCTGGCAGAACCAGAGTTTTGATTAGCATCTGTCCCGGCAGTGAGCCAGCAGCAGAGAAGGAAGTCACATAGCATGCAGAAGGAACTCAGGAAAGAGGCACACTTGCCTCTGAGGTAGGCAGTCCAGCAGGTGTGCAAGGCCATTTCAGAATACCCGCAAAGGAAACAAGAGACTAGGTGATGGGGCTTTCAGGAAAGAGCCGATGGTAGTTGAACAGCAGAAGAAACCCCAGACATTGCACAGTGGGAGGCTTTAGCCCTACCGCTCTCGTGAGCCTCTTGTCCAGGAAGGCCATTACTGCCTCCGTTCTTACTTGGTGCAGACTTCCAAGTTCCTTCTCACCCCTGCAACCACCCATCAGGGTGAGCTGAGAGATCAGCCAGGGGCAGCAGAGCCACCGTGGCCAAGAGGAACTGTTGTGAGGGCTGGTTAGAAGCAGGAGAGTGGAAAGGGCGAGGGAAGCTGCGTGTAGGGATTGAACACCTCCAGCTGAAAAAGACACAGAGGTGTTGCACCACTGGGGAACATATCCAGGTCACACAGCACCAAAGCATTTAGCAACGGCGGATCTCCATGAGTCTGAAGCAACTTCAGTGTTTGCCCCCTTAGAAGAAAGAATTAAACTGAGGGGCAAAAGGCAGAGTGAGAGACAGAGGCAAGTTTCAGAGCAGGAGTAATGCTTGTTAAGAAAACTTTAAAGCAGCAATGAAAGGAAGTAAAGTTCACTTGGAAGATGGCTAGGTGGGTGACTTGAAAGATTCAAGAGCATGGTTTGACCTTTGCCTTGGGGTTCATATGTTGGCATGTTTCCGGGAGGTCACGTCCCTGCTCTCCTGATTCTTCCCTCGGGGTGGGCTGTCTGCATGCGCAGTGTCTGCATGCGCAGTGTCTGCATGCGCAGTGTCTGCATGCGCAGTGTCTGCATGCGCAGTGTCTGCATGCGCAGTGTCTGCATGCGCAGTGTCTGCATGCGCAGTGTCTGCATGCGCAGTGGTCTGCCAGCACCCGCAGGGCCGCGTGCAGCCTGTGCTCACCGGAGTTGTCCGCACGCTCACTGGAGGTGTTCTTCCCTTACGGAGGAGTGTTCCTGGAAGAAGGTCATATATCAGTTAAACTCCACCATTTTACCTTTTTTTTTTTTTTTTTTTTTTTTTTTGAGACAGAGTCTTGCTTGTTGCCCAGGCTGGAGTGCAGTGGTGCAATCTGCTCACTACAACCTCTGCCTACTGGGTTCGAGTGATTCTCCTGCCTCCTTCCAAGTAGCTGGGATTACAGGCATTCACCACCACCCCCAGTTAATTTTTGTATTTTTAGTAGAGATGGGGTTTCCCCATGTTTGGCAGGTTGGTCTTGAACTCCTAACTTCAGGTGATCTGCCTGCCTCCGTCTCCCAGAGTGCTGGGATTACAGATGTGATCCACTGTGCCCAGCTTGTTTTGCCTCTCAGTGTACATCCCTGAGCCTACTCACCCGACTCCTGAGATCTTATCAGGAAGCTGCTGATCACCAGTTTTAGGTGTTTCTGTATTATTTGGAGACTGCCATTTTCTGGTGCCAGCTGTGACCAATTATTACATTAAGGAGAGTTAAGAACTGCCTGACCATCTCCTGATGGTAACATTATGGTGGGGGAGGGACCCTCTCCTGCCCTGCTCATGTGTGATGCCCTCACTCAGTTCCCATGAAAAGCTGACAGCCTAATCCAACAATGTGAACTGAGCCATCCTGCCACCCTCGGCTGAACTGGGCTAAGAGCCAGTTTCCTGACCGCCCCATGAGAAACCACAGGGTGGGGAATGTGGTAGGGTGAAGCACATGGGGGTGCTGCTGAAACTGTCTTTTTGAAATCATGACGGTGAGAGAATCTGACATAGCTGACTCCATGTTGCTTCTAGCCTCTAAGTTGAACTTGGTCATTCCTGGATATAGACCAAACTGACTTTGGGAGAAATTTAGTTCATAGTTTAACCTTAAAGAAAGGATGAGAATAGCCCTTCCCCAAACAAAACCACCTTTGTGAAGCCAATGAAAGCCTACAAGGTTAGGATGAGGAGTGGGGCCTGAACTTCTAAGATGTAGGCATAGTTAGATGATAACCAGCCGTTGTTCTGAAGGTCACAAGATTTGTAACTTCCTCAAGTAACACCAATGAAATAACACCTGTAAATAATACCATTCTTATAGAACCTAAGGTTGGCCTTTTGAGATGACTTCAGATTTTTGCAGTTCTGCCTACCTGCCAACTCCCCTTGGACTAGTGACTCATGACCCAGCTGGTCCTGTGGCCCCACCCAGAGGCGGATGCAGTGCAGCAGGACCATTTTCCACCACTGGTGATGGCAGCCCCAACCAGCCAGCGGCACCCTTCCCTAGCCCCCTGCCTATCAAACTATCCTTGAAAACCCCTAGCCCCAAGCGTACGGGGAGATTGACATGAGTGATGGGAACGCCAGCCCTCCCACATGCCCAGCCTCGTGCCAATCACATGCTTTTTTTTTTTTTGTAGTCTCACTCTGTGACCCAGGCTGGAGTGTAGTGGTGCTGTTGTACTGAACCAAGCATAGAAAGTCAACACCAAGACAAAAGTATGCCACATTGCAGGGTCTTTATTGCCAGCGGCCACGGAGGACTCGCGTCTCTCCAACCTGTGGCCCTGCAAGGAGGGTGTTAAGACCTTTTATACCCGTAAACCACCTTGGGGGTGAGGGGGGAAATGGGGGTGGGGTGAGGGGCCTCTGACATTCCGAGGGCCAGTGGATTCTGTAAATCACCTCCTGGGCGGAGTTGAGGGTGAGGGGCGGGTGTGGGGGTGAAGGGCTCTGGACATTCCAAGGGCCAGGGGACTTTTGTCACTCCAATTGTTACTTAAGTGGTTTATAGAAGTCAAGATAAGCATTAATTTACACATTGTCTGGGTAGTGGATGGGAATTACAGACCTTAGTTACTTATTACAAGGTGCAGGAGCCAAGATGGCGTGGGTTTGGACTGCTTGCCTGTCACATCAGGGTGACAGAGAGCAGTTTCAACAGAAAGCCGAGGTGTGGTTGAGGTATGCAGTTTTATGGGGCTTTTACCATGTCACAGTGCCATCTTGGCTCACCACAACCTCTGCCTACCAGGCTCAAGTGATTCTCCTGCCTCAGTCTCCCAAGTAGCTGGGATTACAGGTGTGCACAACTAATTGCCCTGCTAATTTTTGCATTTTTACTAGAGACAGAATTTGGCCATGTTGGCCAGGCTGGTCTTGAACTCCTGATCTCAGGTGATCTGCCCACCTCGGCCTCCCAAAGTGCTGGGATTGCAGGTGTGAGCCACTGTGCCCTGCCTCTTACTACTTTCTGTAAAATTACATTTAGTTTTATTCTGATCATTGAATGGGGCTTATATAATTTCTGTGTTTTAAAAGTTGCTTGTTTTTTGTGGCCCATTATATAACTAATTAAATCATTTGTTTACATTTATGCAATTTGTATTTGTTTTCTTTGCAGTATGTAAAGTTTAATATCTCTGAAATGAAACTTTTAACTTTTTATCATTAGGCTCTATATTTTATTATTCTAAAGTCAATTAATAGTTTAGAAAATAATTTTATATATTTATTTATTTATTTATTTTTGAGATGGAGTCTGGCTCTGTCTCCCAGGCTGGAGTACAGTGGCATGATCTTGGCTCACTGCAACCTCCGCCTCCCAGGTTCAAGCAATTCTCCCACCTCCACCTCCTGAGTAGCTGGAATTACAGGTGCATGCCACCATGCCTGGCTAATTTTTGCATTTTTAGTAGAGATGGGGTTTTGCCACGTTGGCCAGGTTGGTCTGGAACTCCTGACCTCAGGTGATCCGCCCACTTCTGCCTCCCAAAGTGCTGGGATTACAGGTGTGAGCCACCACGCCTGGCCAATTAAATGCTTTCTTTACAGCAGTGCTGTGGTCTCGGTGAAATGATTTTGTCTGTACAGGACACAGAAAGAACCCAACGGGTGATTACACTGCGTAATTCCTTCTCAGGCTAACACCCAATCCTTAGTATCCCTTAGAGGATCTCCATACACGGAATGTCTCCATAGCATACTCAGCAACTACCTTCCAAGAAATCTAAATATGAGAGCTATTTCCTTTCAGAGTTAATATGCGGCAGACGCGGTCACAGCGCTTCATCCTCTGCTCGTTGGCCAGAGCCAATAAACATTTACATTTTGTTTTTTAAAGAGCTTAAAATTAACACTTTTTTTACATTCAAAAAATTCCTAACACTTAACAGATGAATGCCCTGAGGACATTGAGAACTAAACTCTGATGTTTTATCTTGCCCTAATTCTTATCTAAGAGGTCTGGCGGGTCCTGCCCTACAAATCATACATTCTCATCAGATGGATTTCACTTAGCCCTCTTTCCAGACTGACTCTGGCATCACATCATGAAAAAAGGAAGAAAATCAAAATGTTTTACCCCAAAACATGTTTCTTTGCCATATTTTGAAGTGGTCCTGCAAAGCTGTTCTTTGCGGGGGGGGGGGGGGGGGAATTTTCAGCTGTAAAGAATCTCTGTTAACATAGCCAGACCTTTTTCTTCCAGACCCTCCCACTCCTAATGAGATTAACTATGATCTGAAAGGGAAATGTTTGTCACCTGTTGTCTCTAAGGGCAGCTGTTATAAAACTGCAAAAGAACTTTGATCTCCACAATCTTTATCTTAACCAGAACTTTCCCTTTCTGTCAATCCCAGGTCTTCAGACAAACTCAACCGGTAGTCAACTGGAAAATGTTTACATTCACCTGTAGCCTGGAAGCCCCGCTTTCAGTTATCCCACCTTTCTGGACCAAACCAATGTATTTCTTAAATGTATTTGATTGATGCCTCACGTCTCTCTAAAATGTATAAAACCAAGCTGCACCCAACCACCTTTGGCACATGTTCTCAGGACTTCCTGAGGGCTATTTCACAAGGGCCATGGTCACTCATATTTAGCTCAGAATAAATCTCTTCCAATATTTTACAGAGTTCGACTCTTCATTGATGGCATACTCTGGAAGGCAATACGCCCTTGCCAAACTAGCTGAAAGTCAACTAAAAAGGAAAGGAAGCCCCAGGAGGAAACGGCCCCCAGTCTGTGGGCTCCCTGACTCTCCCTCCTGGGGACATCCCTCCCCAAAACCTTCCGGGCTCATTGCTGGCTAGGCAGGCAATGCTGGCTTGTTAGTGGGTGCCCCTGGGGCCAGATCTGCTTGGACTTAGAGGCAACTCCATTGCTTTGAGCTAGGTGGCTTGGAGAAGAGGACTGAGCTCCTCTGAACCTCACTGTTCTCATCTGGAAAATGGGAATAATAAACTTTCATACTGAAAGAATGGAACTCACCTGGAATTACAGGAAGGAAGTTGCATCCTTGAGTTGAGACTGACGTCCAGGGCTTTAAGTATCCTTGAGTTGATGGCCACAGCCACACTGAGCTCTAGGTGATAAATGAAGCTGTCAGTGAGTTACTGGAATGTCACATTGAGCTTGTGTGTCTTTAAGGTTTCCTCAGTGGAACGAAGAAATGATCAATCAAAAGGAGGTCCTCACTGAAGAATTCAAATATCTCCATAAAGCAATGATATGTATTGAGAAGTTTTCAAAATTGGAACTCAAAAGACAAGGCAATCATTTGGAGTAGATTTGCCCAAGATAATTTATCAAGACAAAAGTGTATTAGTTTTAACTTCCTGGGAAGTATGTTTTGAGTAAACAGAGTAGCCTAAACCATCCACTTCCAAAATTATCTACTTGAATGTTACAAGGAATGAAAAACTGCCATTGACTCAATGCTTCATTGACATTTGTTCTTGCCAATGTCATAGGCAAGAACCAGAGTGATTGCATCTTGAATAGGGGCTGGGTAAAATGGGGCTGCTGGACTGCAATCCAAGGAGGTCAGGCACTCTTAGTCACAGGATGAGACAGGAGGTCTGCACAAGATACAGGTCACAATGACCCTTCAGAGAAAACAGGATGTGGTAAAGAAGTCGGCCCAAAACCCACCGAAACCAGGATGGAGATGAAAGTGACCTCTGGTCATCCTCCCTGCTCCCTGTGTGCTAATTATAAGGCATTGGCTTGCTAAAAGTGCCATCTCCCACCAGCACCATCACAGTTTTCAGATGCCCTCGCAATGTCCAGAATTACCCAATGTGGTCTGAAAAAGGGAGGAACTCTCAGTCAGGGAAATCCCTGACCCTTTCCTGGAAAACTCATGAAAACTCCACCCCTTGGCCGGGCGCACTGGTCCACACCTGTAATCCCAGCACTTTGCGAGGCCAAGGTGGGAGGATCACCTGAGGTCAGGAGTTCGAGACCAGCCCAGGCAACATGGTGAAACCATCTCTACTAAAAATACAAAAATTAGCCAGGTGTGGTGGTGAGCACATGTAATTTCAACTACTCAGGAGGCTGAGACAGGAGAATTGCCTGTTCCCGGGAGGTGGAGGTTGCAGTGAGCCACGTCTGCGCCCTCGCACTGCAGCCTGGGCTACAAGAGCAGAACTCCATCTCATCAAAAAAAAAAAAAAAAAAAAAAAA
>PVKV010031564.1:10273-20950 GCA_004027835.1 Alouatta palliata | reverse complement strand
GGTGAAACCCCGTCTCTACTAAAAATACAAAAATTAGCCGGGCATGGTGGCACGTGCCTGTAGTCCCAGCTACTCGGGAGGCTGAGGCAGGAGAATTGCTTGAACCCAGGAGGCGGAGGTTGCGGTGAGCCGAGATCGCGCCATTGCACTCCAGCCTGGGCAACAAGAGCGAAACTCCGTCTCAAAAAAAAAAAAAAAATTAGCTGAGCACAGTGGCACACACCTGTAGTCCTAGCTACTCAGGAGGCTGGGGTGGGAGGATCACTTGAGCCTGGAATTTTGAGGCCTTGCATTGACGCAGCACCCCAGCCTGGGTGACAGAGCATGACCCTGTCTCAGAAAGAAAATAAAACACTAATCCCTTCCCTGGAAGAGGAGGTAAAATCCTTGAGTGATATTTATTCTTCTTCGTGTCCCATAACTCAAAATTATGATGTAAAATTAACAATACTTAAAACTATGATATAAAGTTGATACATTTTACATCACATTATAAGGGAATAAAAGAGAGAAGAAGGCCGGGCATGGTGGCTCATGCCTGTAATTCCAGCACTTTGGGAGGCTGAGGCGGGTGGATCACGAGGTCAGGAGATTGAAACCATCCTGGCCAACATGGTGAAAACCCGTCTCTACTAAAAATACAAAAATACAAAAATAAGCTGGGCATGAACTACACCTGTAGTTCTGCTACTCAGGAGGCTGAGGCAGAAGAATCGCTTGAACCTGGGAGGCAGAGGTTGCAGTGAGCTGAGATCGTACCACTGCACTCCAGCCTGGCAACAGAGCAAGACTGCGTCTCAAAAAAATAATAAATAAGGCCGGGTGTGGTGGCTCACACCTGTAATCCAAGCACTTTGGAGGCCAAGGTGGGTGGATCACCCGAGGTTGGGAGTTCAAGACCAGCCTGACCAACATGGTGAAACCCCGTCTTTAAAAAAATAAAGAAATAAATAAAATAATAATAATAAATAACAAAAAGAGATAAGAAAACAAGGATATTTGCTTGATATATATACACATAAACACATTAATAAAACAAGAGAAAATGCTCCTGACAATCGTAGTACTAGGTTCTGTGGTCATAGCTGATATTAATAACTATCTTTTTCTACTACCATCCTGCATTCCCTCTGCCTTCAGCAAGCACTTTAACAGATGTTTCCCTGTTTCTTTATCTGGTGGAGTGACCCAAAGCTTCATTCCTGAAGGGTCTGGGGCTTTAGTAGTCCTGGATTCGTTTGTTGTAGTTTTCCATTGACCTTAATCATAGGTCACAGTAATACTAAGATGACTTAAGGAATCTCCTGTATTTTTGACATACTCATACTTACCTCCATTGTGAAGTCATATTCCAATTTTTCTTTTTCTTTTTCTTTCTTTCTTTCTTTTTTTTGAATCAGAGTCTCACTCTGTTGCCAAGCTGGAGTGCAATGGCACAATCTCAGCTCACTGCAAACTCAGTCTCCTGGGTTCAAGCGATTCTTTTGCTTCAGCCTCCCAAGATGCTGGGATTACAGGCGTGCACCACCATGCCTGGTTAATTTTTGTTTATTTTTGTTGGGGTGTGTGTGTGTGTGTGTGTGTGTGTGTGTGTTTGTTTGAGACAGAATCTCACTCTGTCGCCCAGGCTGGAGTTCAGTGGCACAATCTCAGTGGCTCACTGCAACCTCTGCCTCCCGGGTTCAAGCGATTCTCCTGCCTCAGCTTCCAGAGTAGCTGGGACTACAGGCGCACGCCTCCACTCCTAGCTAATTTTTGTTTGTTTTGTTTTTGTTTTTGAGACAGTTTTGCTCTTGTTGGCCAGGCTGGAGTGCAGTGGCACAATCTCGGCTCACCGCAACCTCTGCCTCCCGGGTTCAAATGATTCTCCTGCTTCAGCCTCCTGAGTAGCTGGGATTACAGGCATGTGCCACCATGCCTGGCTAATTTTGTATTTTTTAGCAGAGATAGGGTTTCGGCTGGGCACTGTGGCTCACGCCTGTAATCCTAGCGCTTTGGGAGGCTGAAGCAGGCAGATTACCTGACGTCAGGAGTTCAAGAACAGCCTGGTCAACTTAATGAAACCCCATCTCTGCTAAAAATACAAAAAATTAGCCAGGTGCAGTGGCATGTGCCTGTAATCCCAGCTACTCAGGAGGCTGAGGCAGGAGAATCACTTGAATCTGGGAGGTGGAGGTTGTGGTGAGCCAAGATCGTGCCACTGCACTCCAGCCTGCACTACAGAAGGAGATTTTGTTTAAAAAAAAAAAAAAAAGTAGAGATGAGGTTTCTCCATGTTGGTCAGGCTGGTCTCAAACTCCTGACCTCAGGTGATCCACCCACCTCAGCCTCCCAAAGTGCTGGGATTATAGGTGTCAGCCACCGCGCCCGGCCTCATAATTTTTGTATTTTTAGTAGAGATGGGGTTTCACCATTGAGCTCAGATGATCTGCCAGCCTTGACCTTCCAAAGTGCTGGGATTACAGGCGTGAGCTACCGCACCAGGCCTCCAATTTTCTATTGGTAGTTAGGATGGATCACCCCAGCCAGCACAGTAACTCCTTTCTTTGCCTGCTGACTCAGAGCCATGAGGATCCCAAAGTGGCCAGGCTTCAGTCTATTCTAGTTCAATGGAATCATTGTGTCTCCTGGTGGAAGCATTCTTTTCTTTGGAGCTAAGACCTCTAGACTAGCAGAGTGTTAGATACAGTAGACTCCAAGTTTCTCTTCAAAGAATCAGTCTGTCAGTATGTTCAGCTCTCTTATTCCTTAAATCTCCATTTTAAAGTTTAACATCCTTGTAGTTTCAATAAACAACCCTTTCCGCCAGTTCTAATCAGTAGTTCACATCTGTTCCCCCAGTCCCCTGCTCTGTCCTGACTCATCCCGGTCATCTTCTCCGGTCACCTGATCCAGTCACCTGCTTTGGCCCCTGGCTACCTGCTCTGACCTGCCCGTTACTGTTCTTTCCTCCAAACTACCCACCCTGCTATTCCTGCTCATACCCCTGCTCCCTTTAAAATAGCCAATCAGTCCAGGAGCGGTGGCTCACGCCTGTAATCCTAGCACTTTGGGAGGCCGAGGTGGGTGGATCACCTGAGGTTAGGAGTTCAAGACCAGCGGCCATCATGGTGAAACCCCATCTTTAAAAAAAAAAGAAATAGCCAATCAGAATTAGACTAGACCGTGCAGTCTAACCCTAGCCAATAGAGGAATGACACAGCAGTAGGGGCGACCTCCGTCAGGCCTAAGTACCCCTTATGCAGTGTGTGTTCACCATTGTTCCATCTGTGAGCCACACCCTTGTATAGAAGTAAATTGTCTTGCTGAGGAAATTTATATTCGAGTGCTACTTTTTTTTTTTTTTTTACTTTTTTTACTTTTTTTTTTTTTTTTTTTTTTTGAGACGGAGTTTCGCTCTTGTTGCCCAGGCTGGAGTGCAATGGCGCAATCTCGGCTCACCGCAACCTCCGCCTCCTGGGTTCAAGCAATTCTCCTGCCTCAGCCTCCCGAGTAGCTGGGACTACAGGCTCGCGAAACCATGTCCAGCTAATTTTTGTATTTTTAGTAGAGACGGGGTTTCACCACATTGACCAGGATGGTCTTGATCTCTTGACCTCGTGATCCACCTGCCTCGGCCTTCCAAAGTGCTGGCATTACAGGCGTGAGCCACCGCGCCCAGCCACTTTTTTTACTTTTTTTAAATTTTTTGAGTGCTACTTTTTTGCAGCATCGAAAATTTTACTTATAACAAGAGCATGAGATTGGTGGAACAGAAATCAAAAATGTTGCTTGTGGGTCTCCAGCAGTAATTGTGCATTGTGCCATTCCCATTTCCATCCTTTAATTTTTGGAGCTATGAATCCTGGCTGTGGAAGAAACAGCCCTATATGTTGGACACTGATTCAGAGCATAGACAGTCTTCTAGAGATCCATGCTCCAGTCTTGCAAGATGTTGTCATCTAGCTGATACCATAAATGTGTCTTCAAAAGGCCATTCCAGGACCAGGTACCGTGGCTCATGCCTGTAATCCCAACACTTTGGAAGGCCGAAGCAGGCGGATCACGAGGTCAAGAGATCAAGACCATCCTGGCCAACATGGTGAAACCCCGTCTCTACTAAACATACAAAAATTAGTTGAGTGTAGTGGCGCATGCCTGTAGTCCCAGCTACTCGGGAGGCTGAGGCAGGAGAATCACTTGAACCTGGGAGGCAGAGGTTGCAGTGAGCCAAATGAGCAGAGATGATGCCATTGCACTCTAGCCTGGGCAACAAGAGCAAAACTCTGTCTCAAAAAAAAAGAACTACTGTGAATCAATAAAAGACATACAACTTAACATAAAAATTGGCAAGAAACTTCATTAGATACACTACACAAGAGGATGTTCAAATGGCAAATAAACATGAGAACAAGCAAATCCAGATTTGTGTTCTCTATACGCAATGCTTCTGCCAAAACTACCATCCACGGATTTACAGGATGTTTCATTCACCTTCATGATATTCCACACAGCATTGCTTCTGATCAGGGAATTCATTTCATAGCAAATGAAGTGTGACAATGGGCCCATGCTTATGAAATTCACTGGTCTGACCATGTTCCCCACCAACTTGGTGGGCCTCCCAAAGTGCTGGTATTTTTTTTTTTCCAGGCAGAGTTTCGCTCGTTACCCGGGCTGGAGTGCAAAGGCGCAATCTCGGCTCATCGCAACCTCTGCCTCCCGGGTTCAAGCATTTCTCCTGCCTTAGCCTCCTGAGTAGCTGGGACTACAGGCATGCGCCACCATGCCCAGGTAATTTTTGTATTTTTAATAGAGACAGGGTTTCATCACGTTGACCAGGATGGTCTTGATCTCTTTCTTGACCTTGTGATCCACCCGCCTCAGCCTCTCAAAGTGCTGGGATTATAGGCGTGAGCCACCGCACCCAGCCTGGGAAGTGCTGGTATTATAGGAGTGAGGCACCGTGCCTGGCCCATAGTAGTTCATTTTATACAGTATTCTGGATGTAAGTCTTTTATCAGTATACGTGTTTCAAATTTCTTTTCCCAGTCTATGACTTACCGTATCACTTTATTTTCTTTTTCAAAAATTGAATTCACATACTATAATATTCAACAGGCGCCTGACCTGTTATAAAGTTTTTCTACTAGAGATCTTAAAAATATTTTGTTAGAATTATCCTTAGGTACTTGATATTTTAATTCAAATGTAAATTGTATCTTTTCAAAGTTCTGTTTGTTGCTGACACATAAGAACAAAATTGGCCAGGTGCAGTGGCACACGCCTGTAATCTCAGCACTTTGGGAGGCCAAGGCAGACAGATCATCTGAGATCAGGAGTTTGAGACCAGCCTGACCAACATGGTGAAACTCTGTCTCTACTAAAAATACAAAAATTAGGCTGGGCGTGGTGGCTCACGCCTGTAATCCAAACACTTTGGAGGCCAAGGCAGGCGGATCACCTGAGGTCGGGAGTTCAAGACCAGCTTGAACAACATGGTGAAAACCTGTCTTTAAAAAAAAAAAATACAAAAATACAAAAATTAGCTGGGCATGGTAGCTGGCACCTGCAATCCCATCTACTCGGGAGGCTGAGGCAGGAGAATCACTTGAACCCTCTGTCAGGAGACAAAGGTTGCAGTGAGCCAAGATCGCACCATCGCACTCCAGCCTGGGCAACAAAGCAAGACTCTGTCTGAAAAAAAAAAAAAAAAGATAAAATTGAAACCAGCCAATGAATCTGCTTACCCAAATGTGCTTCTGCAGAGATTTTTATTTTATTTCATTTTATTTTATTTTTTGAGATGGAGTCTCACTCTGTCACCGAGGCTGGAGTGCAGCGGCACGATCAACCTCCATCTTCCTGGTTCAAGCAATTCCCCTGCCTCAGCCTCCCAAGTAGCTGGGATTACAGGTACATGCCACAACGCCAGTCTAATTTTTTAATATTTTTAGTAGAGACAGGATTTCACCATGTTGGTCACACTGGTCTCAAACTCCTGACCTCAGGTGATCCACCTGCTTTGGCCTCCCAAAGTGGTGGGATTACAGGTGTGAGCCACCGTGCCTGGCCAGAAATTTTTCTTTCTTTCTTTATTTTATTGCTTTGAGATAAAGTCTCCCCCTATCATCCAGGCTGGAGTGTAGTGGCATGATCATAGCTCACTGTAACATCTAACTTCTGGGCTCAAGATATCCTCCCGCTTCAGCCTCTCAAGTAGATAGGACTACAGACTCAAACCTAAATTTTTTTTGTAATTGGCTAATTAGAAGAAAAAAAGTCTTTTGCAGAGACAAGGTCTCACTGTGTTGCCCAGGCTGGGCACTCTTGGCCTGAAGCAATCCTTCTGCCTAGGCCTCCCAAAGTGCTGGGATTACATGTATGAGCCACTGTGCCCACCCCTCTTTCTTAAAACGTCTTTATTGGATTTAATATCAAGGTTATGTTTGTCTAATAAAATGAATTGGGAGGCCGGGCGCGGTGGCTCACACCTGTAATCCCAGCACTTTGGGAGGCCGAGGCGGGTGGATCATGAGGTCAAGAGATCGAGACCATCCTGGTCAACAGGGTGAAACCCCGTCTCTACTAAAAATACAAAAATTAGCCGGGCATGGTGGCACGTGCCTGTAGTCCCAGCTACTCGGGAGGCTGAGGCAGGAGAATTGCTTGAACCCAGCAGGCGGAGGTTGCGGTAAGCCGAGATCGCGCCATTGCACTCCAGCCTGGGTAACAAGAGCGAAACTCCGTCTCAAAATAAAATAAAATAAAATGAATTGGGGACAGTAGCCGTTATTTCTTTTCTTTCTTCTTCTTCTTCTTTTTTTTTTTTTTCTTGTTTTTTGTTTTTGAGACAGTCTCACTCTGTCACCCAGACTGGAATGCAATGGCACAATCATGGCTCACTGCAGCCTCAGCCTCCCCTACTCAGACAATCCTCCCACCTCAAGCCTCCCAAGTAGCTGGGACTACAGGTGCATGCCACCTTGCCTGACTAGTTGTATTGTTTTATAGAGACGAGGTTTTACCGTGTTGCCCAGGCTGGCCTCAAACTCCTGGGCTCAAGTGATCCACCTGCCTCAGCATCCCAGAGTTGGGATTACAGGCATGAGCCACTGGGCCAGTCCTTTATTTCTATAATTTGCAAGCCTTTGCGTCCAACTGGCATTACTTCTTCCTTAAATGTTTGGTAGAATTCACTGGTGCCACATCTGGGCCTGGGATTTGATTTGTGTGAATTAAAAAAATAACAGCTGTATTGAAACATAATTCACACACCAAGCAATTCACCTATTTAAAATATACAATTCTTGCTGGGTGCAGTGGCTCATGCCTGTAATCCCAGCACTTTGAAAGGATGAGGCAGGTAGATGACGAGGTCAAGAGTTCAAGACTAGCCTGACCAACATGGTGAAACCCTGTCTTTACTAAAAAAATACAAAAATTAGCTGGGCGTGGTGGCGTGCACCTGTAATACCAGCTACTCAGGAGGCTGAGGCAGGAGAACTGCTTGAACCCAGGAGGCAGAGGTTGAAGTGAGCTGATATCACACCACTGCACTCCAGCCTGGGTGAAAGAGTGAGACTCTGTTTCAAAAAATAAATAAATAGGCCGGGCGCGGTGGCTCACGCCTGTAATCCCAGCACTTTGGGAGGCCGAGGCGGGTGGATCACGAGGTCAAGAGATCGAGACCATCCTGGTCAACGTGGTGAAACCCCGTCTCTACTAAAATTACAAAAATTAGCTGGGCGTGGTGGCACGTGCCTGTAGTCCCAGCTACTTGGGAGGCTGAGGCAGGAGAATTGCTTGAACCCAGGAGGCGGAGGTTGCGGTGAGCCGAGATCGTGCCATTGCACTCCAGCCTGGGCAACAAGAGCGAAACTCCGTCTCAAAAAAAAATAAATAAATAAAAAATAAATAAATAAATAAATAAATAAGTAAAATGTACAATTCTTGAACTTGTCTCAGAGGCATGAAAAAAATGTACAATTTAATGATTTTTAGATATTCACAGACTTGTGCAACCAACACCACAACAAAATTTACAACATTTAGAACATTTTCAAATTTAGAATATAAAGAAACCTCAGCCATTAGCAGTCACTCCCCTTCTGAGGGAATTTTTTTTTTTTTTTGAAGCTGGAGTGCAGTGGCACAATCTCAGCTAACTGCAACTTCTGCCTCCTAGGTTCAAGCAATTCTCTTGCCTTAGCCTCCTGAATAGCTGGAATTACAGGCATGTGCCACCATGCTCAGTTAATTTTGTATTTTCAGTAGAGAAAGGGTTTCACCATGTTGGCCAGGCTGGTCTCGAACTCCTGACCTCAAGTGATCCACCTGCCTTGGCTTCCCAATGTGCTGGGATTATAGGCATGAGCCACTGCACCTGGCCTATTAAATCTGTAATTAAAAATATTTCTGGCTGGGCACAGTGGACAAAAGAAGACTCTATCTCAAAGAAGAAAAAAATATATAGATTTAATTAAGCATTTTCTTTTTCTTTTCTTTTTTTTTTTAAAAGATGGGGTTTCACCATGTTGGTCAGGCTGGTCTTGAACTCCCGACCTCAGGTGATCCACCCGCCTTGGCCTCCAAAGTGCTTGGATTACAGGTGTGAGCCACCACGCCCGACCAATTAAGCATTTTCTCCTTCCTTCATGTTCAAACCCAAGTACCCACACTTCAAGATTAGCTCTTCCCTGAGAGTTCTGCTCCACAGAATCAATGCCACCAAACAATGAGGTGCTGACTGTTTGTGGCACCACACTGGGCAGAGGGACACAGAAAAGACATAAGTGGACAGGGCACTGAATCCTGGCTCTATAGAACCCTAAGCTTTAGCACTAGGTCAAGCCTTTGAACAAGGTTAAATTCTTAATTTCTATCTTCATCTGCAAATCGGGGAGAGTAATCCCTCCTGTATTTTTCAGGATTGGGGTGACCCAAATGAGAGAATGTATGTAAAAGCACCTTGAAAATTGTTTTTTTGTTTGTTTTTGTTTTTGAGACAGAGTCTTGCTCTTTCACCCAGGCTGGAGTGCAATGGCACGATCTCGGCTCACTGCAACCTCCGTCTCCTGGGTTCAAGCAATTCCTCAGTCTCCCGAGTAGCTGAGACTACAGGTACTCGCTGCCACACCCGGCTAATTTTTGTATTTTTCAGTAGACACGAGGGTTCACCATGTTTGCCAGGCTAGTCTCAAACTCTTGACTTCAGGTGATCCACCCACGTTGGCCTCCCAAAGTGCTGGGATACATGCATGAGGCACTGCCCCTGGCTGCACCTTGAAAATTGTAAGCCCAGGCCACTGGAGGAAACCCTGTCTCTACAAAAAGTACAAAAAATTAGCCAGGCATAGGGGCATGCATCTGTAGTCCCAGCTCCTTGGGAGGCTGAGGTGGGAGGATCACCTGAGCCTGGGAGGTCGAGGCAGCAGTGAACCATGATAGCACAACTGCACTCCAGACTGGGTGATAGAGTGAGACCCTATCTTTAAAAGGGCCAGGCACTGTGGCTCACTCCTTTAATCCTAGCACTTTGGGAGGCCGAGGCGGGCTGATCACAAGGTCAGGAGTTCAAGACCAGCCTGGCCAATATGGTGAAACCCTGTCTCTACTAAAAATACAAAAATTATCTGGGTGTGGTGGCGGTGATCCCAGCTACTTGGGAGGCTGAGGCAGGAGAATCGCTTGAACTCGGGAGGCAAAGGTGGTTGCAGTGAGCTGAGATTGCACCACTGTACTGCTGCCTGGGTGACAGAGCAAGACTGTGTCTCAAAAAAAAGGATGGAAGGAGGGAGAGAGAGAAAGACAGAGGAAAGAAAAGAAAGAAAGAAAGAAAGAAAGAAAGAAAGAAAGAAAGAAAGAAAGAAAGAAAGAGAAAGAAAGAAAAGAAAAAGAAAATTGTAAAGTAGTGCTCACTTGGGAAGCACATATTCTAAAACTGAAATGATACAGAGAATATTAGCATGGTCCGTACACAAGGATGACATGCTTTTAAAAATTCTAAAGTATTATTAAGTATTGTTATTAAGGTATTATTATTATTGAAGAGCTGGCAATTCAGCAGAGGAAAAATAAATATAGTAATAACAAAAATCATTACTAAAGATACACAAGAATGTACAACCATAACTACAGCTTTGAGCACACTATGCGCCAAGCACTGTATTACGTGCTGAATATGATCACCCCTCACTGGTTTTTGCAATAACCTTGTGGAGTGCTGCTATTGTTTTTTATTTTACAGACGAGAAAAGTGATGCTTAGAGGGGCTAAGTCACTCACTCAAGGTTATATGGCTACTAAATGATAGTCTGTGAGGAGGTTTGGCCAGCTCGGACTGACCATGAGAGGACCACATTTATGGTCTGTCAAGGAAGCTGACCCTCTCCGCAGAGTAAAAGTTATTCAGTAACCCTTCTAAAGCAATCCCGCCCCTTCACCCAGATTTATTTCTCTCCATATTTTTCTCTGAATGTTTTCCCTTTTGCCCTTCCTTTTTTTTTTGAGACGGAGTTTCGCTCTTGTTACCCAGACTGGAGTGCAATGGCGCGATCTCGGCTCACCGCAACCTCCGCCTCCTGGGTTCAAGCAATTCTCCTGCCTCAGCCTCCCGAGTAGCTGGGACTACAGGCACGTGCCACCATGCCCAGCTAATTTTTGTATTTTTAGTAGAGACGGGGTTTCACCATGTTG
>PVKV010031564.1:0-10173 GCA_004027835.1 Alouatta palliata | reverse complement strand
CTTCCTTTATCTCTCTGCCCCCCACCCTCCAGATTCTTCTCATAGCTTCACAGATCAGCTCTGGGATGGATGCAGAGGCTCCTGTTTCCATGGTGACGCGGGGAGGTTGGTACACCACACGCCAAGTGTAGGCGAAGCAGAGAATTGGCCGAGGATCCAAAGGTGCCGGCAGTAACCAGGCTCTGGGGAAAGAGATCGATGAGAAAGCCAAGTCTGGATGACTGGACCTCCCTGGAGCACCAGAAGGACCACCACCCCCACCACGCCCCCTGCCCTCCCTAAGCTCCTAATTTGGAAGTCGAAGTCGGGAGAGCGCAGAAAAGAAGCGAGGGGGATCCAAAGCAGAAGCCACCACCTCTGACTTGTTTTAAAGACAAAGCCTAATCGTCGGTAGGAAGACTGCCCAGTGGGCGACGGCCCCCTCCTGAGGCGCCTCCGCCTCGCTCCTTCTTCTCTCTCTGTTCTGACCTCAGTCGGAGCCACCGGGCTCTCGGCCGGGCGCTGAAGGGGAGCTGGGCAGCCAGCAGGGGGCAGAGTCCCCCGCATTAAAGGCGTGTGTGGGCCTGCTTCCTCTGCTACCACCCAACCCCTGCCTCCCTGGGATTATTTTCAGCTGACAGGCTGCAAAGGCGCAGTAGGTGGATTTCAGGGCAGGAGATGGGTTCTGGCAGGGGCTGTGAGCCTATGAAGCGTTGTTCTTAAGCTGTGGGCCGGGTATTTAGGACCACAGAGTCAGGGGCTGAAGCAAGGGGCACTTTAACTTTTTTCCGTCAGTGATTTCTTCTGAGGTTTTCCTTGATCCATTGAAAACATTTACAACAATCTGTGAAGAGGAGGCTCATTCATTGATTCAATAATGTTTATTGAGCATCATCTATTATAGTCACAATGGATTCATCCAATCAAAAATAAGTATTTACAGAATGCCTACCTACAGTGATTCTTTTTTTTTTTGGAGATGGAGTTTTGGCCAGGTACAGTGGCTCACACCTGTAATCCCAGCACTCTGGGAGGCCAAGGTGGGCAGGTCACAAGGTCAGGAGATCAAGACTATCCTTTTGAAACCCTGTCTCTATAAAAAATTTTTTTAAAAAAAGAGAGAGACAGAGTTTTGCTCTTGTTGCCCAGGTTGGAGTACAATAGTGCAATCTCAGCTCACCACAACCTCCATCTCCTGGGTTCAAGCGAGTCTCCTCCCTCAGCCTCCAGAGTAGCTGGGATTACAGGCATGTGCCACCACACCCAACTAATTTTGTATTTTTAGTAGGGATGGAGTTTCTCGGTGTTGGTCAGGCTGGTCTTGAACTCCCGACCTGAGGTGATCTGCCCGCCTCGGCCTCCCAAAGTGTTGGGATTACAGGTGTGAGCCACGGCACCTGACCCACACACTGATTCTTAACCTTGTTTAGGGGGCAGGGGTGTCACATATCCTTTGAGGGTATGATTAAAAAAAAATACGGTGCTATCCAAATGTCACACACGTGCAAAAATACAGATTCTCTCCCAAAAAGAATGCACTATAAACCCTACAGACATTTTTGTGTGATTTTGGGAGCCTCACGAACCCCTGGCAGCTCATCCATGGGCCCCAGGGCGTAAACCCTGGTCTATTAGGAGCTAGGCTCTGGGCTAGGCACTAGAGATGCAACAGCAAGTTAGATAAGCATGGTCCCTGCCCGATCTGAGTTCCGCAGGCAAGTGGGAGGTACAAAGAGATCTTAAAATACAGTGGGCATTGTGGTGCTGGATGACCCCAAAGGATGGCCACCTACCTAGACCAGGGGCTTCACGGAAGGCTCCCTGGAATGACAGATAAGCTGAGACCTGAAGAAGGAGTAGGGGCTGGCCAGGCAAGGACCTGAGGAGGAGCACTTTGGGCACAGAGGGAAGCACACGGAAAGGCCCTGAGAGGGAACAGCAGACCTGAGAAACTGACAGCAGGCCCTCGTGGCTGGCTCAGAGACACCAGGAGGAGAACCGGTGAGAAATGAGGCTAGAGTGGTAAGTGCCATATGTAGGCCCTGGGATGCAACAGAGAACGGGCAGACAGCTGCTGCCCTCAAGGACACTGACAAGAAAGCTGGTGGTTATGATGCAGAAGTGTTAAGTCCCACATTGGGAATAAGCATGGGGTGGGATGGGAGCATGTGGGTGAGCACTGAACTCAGCTGTGGGGATCAGGACCAAGGCCCAGAAAGCAGGGCTCCAGGTGCAGGTGGATCAGTGACATATTTAGTGTATTCAGAATACTTGCAGCCTCTGAAAATAGCTGGAGGGGAGAGATGGTAGGAGGAAGGGGAGTCACCAATACACCTTGGTTTGACTGGAACCTACCATTAGGAACATCTTTTATTCTGGGGGTGAGAAGGGCTAGGTTGGGTGACCTCAGCTCTACCTACTCTCTTTTTTTATGTTGCCCAGACTAGACTCAAACTCCTGGGCTCAAATGATCCTCTCCATTCAGCCTCTAGAGTAGCTGGGACTATAGGTGCACACCACCGCACCTGGCTGTTTTTTTAAATACCAGAGTTGTGGCCAGAGGAAGCCTTGGACGAAAAAGTGGGTGAGTAGAGAGAACAGCAGGCTGGGCCTCTTGCTCCCTGCTGTGGACCTAGGGATGGGACTGGGAGAACATGGGGGTGAGCTAGGAAAACAGGAGATGTTGTAATGGTTTATTGCTGGTGATTTCATTTAAGAAACACTCTGGGCTGGGCACAGTGGCTCATGCCTATAATCCCAGCACTCTGGGAGGCCCAGACGGGTGAATCACCTGAGGTCAGGAGTTCAAGACCAGCCTGACCCACATGGAGAAACCCCATCTCTACTAAAAATATAAAATTAGCGGGGCATGGTGGCGCACATCTGTCATCCTACCTACTTGGTAGGCTGAGGCAGGAGAATCGCTTGAACCCAGGAGGTGGAGGTTGTGGTGAGCTGAGATTGTACTATTGTACTCCAACCTGAGCAACAAGAGCAAAACTCCATCTCAAAAACAAACAAACAAACAAACAAAAAACACCACTCTGGGCCAAGCACATGCCTGTAATCCCAGCACTTTGGGAGGCCTACTCAGGAGGATCACTTAAGCCCAGGAGTTTGAGAACATAATGAGACTCTGCCTCCAAAAAAAAAAAAAAGGGAAATAAAAAAACCCACTCACATACAGTAGCCCCTTCTTATCCATGGTCTTGCTTTCCACAGTTTCAGTTACACAGATAAGAAGGGGCTACTGTGTGTGTCTATGTATGTGGTCTCGCCTTCTGTGGTCGATCATGGTTTGAAAACATTAAATGGGCAGGGGGAGGTGGAGGCTAAACAAAAAAAAAATGAAAATATTAAATGGAAAATTCCAGAAATAAACAATTCACAAGTTTTAAATCGCCACTATTCTGAGTAGCGTGATGAAATCTCACACCATCCCACTCTATGCCACCCGGAATGTGAGTCATCTCTTTGTCCAGCGTATCCACACTGTAGATGCTGCCCACAGTTATCACTTAGTAGCCATCTCAGTTACCAGATCCACTGCCTCGGCATCATAGTGCTTGTGTTCAAGTAACCTTTACTTTGGCCAGGCATGGTGGTGCACACCTGTAATCCCAGGTACTCGGGAGACGGAGGCATGAGAATCACTTGAACCCGGGAGGCAGAGGTTGCAGTGAACCAAGATTACGCCACTGCACTCTAGCCTAGCCGATAGAGCAAGATTCTGTCTCAAAAGAAAAAAAAAGTAACCCTTATTTTACTTTATAATGGCTCCAAAGCACAAGAGTAGTGATACTGGCATATCATTATAATTGTTCTACTTTATTATTAGTTATTGTTGGTGATCTCTTACTGTACCTAATTTTAAAATTAAATTTTATCATAGGTAAGTATGTGGAGAAAAAAAAAAAAAACATGGCCCATATAGAATTTGGTACTATCTGCAGTTTCAGGCATCCACTGGGGGTCTTGGAATGTATTCCCTGAAGATAAAGGGGAGATTATTCTAGTACATATATGCCAGGCTCTGTCCTAAACACTTAGCAAATATTACTTCCTAACACTCCCAGGAGATAATCATGGTCATCCTCATTTTACACATGAGGCCTGAAGCAGTTCAGTAACTTGGCAAAGTCAAACAGCAAGTAAGTGGCAAAGCCACTATCTAAACCCAGGCAGTTCGGCTCCAGAGTTTGTGCTTTTCATCACCAAACTATGCTATCTCTTGAGAGGGAAGGTCGTTGCAAAGGTAATGAATTGAACCTGAACTTCCCACACAAAACATGAGAATTCTACCATTCCACCTCCTGGGGACACTGATAAGGTACAAGGAGCACTTGGTCCTGGGGAAGTGGTAGGAGACCTGGGGAATGGTGCAGCCTTGCAACTGCAGGGAGCTGCTGGAGACCAAGGCCTAGAGGCCCAGGACTGGAGAGGGGCAACTAGCTAAGAGATAAGGTCAGGCCCGGTACGTGGCTCACACCTGTAATCCCAGCACTTTGGGAGGCCGAGGCGGGTGGATCACCTGAGGTCAGGACCAGCCTGGTCAACACAGTGAAACTCTGTCTCTACTAAATACAAAAAAGTAGCTGGGCGCGGTGGTGCATGACTCTAATCTCAGCTACTCGGGAGGCTGAGGCAGAAGAATCGCTTGAACCTAGGAGGCAGAGGTTGCAGTGAGCCGAGATTGCGCCATTGCACTCCAGCCTGGGCAACAAGAGGGAAACTCCATCTCAAAAAAAAAGAGAGATGGCTCACGCCTGTAATCCCAACACTTTGGGAGGCCGAGGCGGGTGGATCACGAGGTCAAGAGATCGAGACCATCCTGGTCAACATGGTGAAACCCCGTCTCTACTAAAAATACAAAAATTAGCTGGGCATGGTGGCACGTGCCTGTAGTCCCAGCTACTCGGGAGGCTGAGGCAGGAGAATTGCCTGAACCCAGGAGGCAGAGGTTGCGGTGAGCTGAGATCGCACCATTGCACTCCAGCCTGGGTAGCAAGAGCGAAACTTCATCTCAAAAAAAAGAAAAAAAAAAAAAGAGAGAGAGATAAGGTCAAGTTGGGCATGGTGACACATGCCTGTAGTTCCAGCTACTCAGGGACTGAGGCAAGAGGATCGCTTGAAGCCAGGAGTTTAAGGCTGCCATGTGCTACGATTGCCCTGTGAATAGCCACTGCATTCCAGCCTGGGCAACACAGTGAGACCCTCCCCCATATCTAAATATTAAAAAAAAAAAAAAAAGAAAGAACAAGAAATAAGGTCAGGGTATTAGGCAACATGGAAGCCCCTAGTGTCCCCTGTGAGATCTCTTCCTGCCTCCCTTATCAATGTCATCTCTTGCTCCTCTCCGCTCACTCCCAATTTTCCTGTCACATGGTTCTTTCTTACCCTAGGGCCTTCTTCCTTGACGTTGCCTCTACCCTGAACCTTCCCCATACACATACACCTTCCCTTTTCCAGGCTGACTCCACTCATCCTCCAGATCTCGGCCTCACTGTCAGTTCCTCAAAGAGTCCTTCTGAATTAGATCCCTTCTCTTAGTCTCTCATAATAGTACCTTATTATTTTCCATTATAATCTGTATCACAATTTGAAATTATATATTCAGTTGTGGGTTAGGTATGGTGGCTCATGCCTATAATCCTAGCACTTTGGGAGGCTAAGACAGGAGGATCACTTGAGGCCAGGAGTTTGAAACTAGCCTGGGCAATATAGCCAAGACCCCTGTCACCAAAAAATAAATACATAAAAATTAAATTATATTCAGTTGTGTTTATTTAATGTTCGACTCTCCCATTAGACTGTAAGCTCTATGAGGGCAAGAACCCCTGCTATAAACGTTGTTTCTTGCATACTGCTGGGCACATATAGATGCTACATAACATTTTGCTAAATGGGTTTATAAATTTAGAGGAATCTCAGAAGTCTACTGGTCCAATGCTTCTTTTCTTTCACCATATGTTCAATCGGCTATTTACCTTCTCCTTAGATATTCCCAGCAGCAGAGAACTCACTACTTCACCAAGAGGCCCATTTGCTTTTTGAGAGATTTAATAGTTAGAAAGTTCTTCTTAGTAAAGAAAAATATGATCACCTGCTACCCCTTGGTCCTAGACTGGCCGTCTGGAGCTGTGTCCTTGAAACAGGAACAGGCAGCTGTCCTGGCCGCTCCCTCTGCCCTCAGCTTTCACTGGGCCATCGCAACAGTTCTTTCAGCTCAGGAAGGCTTGGATTCTCAACCCTTTCCTCCCCTTCTCAAGAAACTCCCTTCTCTACCTTTCTTCTCTCTATCTCTCTCTCTTTTTTTTTTTTGTAATATGGAGTCTTTATCGCCCAGGCTGGAGTACAGTGACACGATCTTGACTCACTGCAACCTCTGCCTCTTGGGTTCAAGCAATTCTCCTGTCTCAGCTTCCCGAGTAGCTGGGACTATAGGTGCCTGCCACCATGCCTGGTTAATTTTTGTATTTTTAGTAGAGACAGGGTTTCACCCTCTTGGTCAGGCTGGTCTCAAACTCCTGACCTCTGGTGATCCGTCTGCCTTGTCCTCCCAAAGTGCTGGGATTACAGGCCTGAGCCACCACAGCTAGCCTCTACCCTTCTTTTCTACCCTTCTCAAGAAACTCCCTTTGGTCAGCACCGTATTTGCCATCTATTCTCACTGCCCCAGGCTCTCCAGCAACTGCAATACAGATCTGGCAGGATGAGGAAGGAGAGGGAAAAGAAAGTGAAAAAAGAACGTTGTTTCTTTCTTATACTGCAACCAGGCATATTTCCCAGAAAACACTGTTATTACTGATGGTTGGGTCCCCAGGCTAATCCTGAACTAGATGTAACATTGTCAGCTACATACATTCTGGGTCAAGTGGCCTTTCTGGACACATTTAACTTTTTTATTTGAGACAGAGTCTTGCTTTGTCACCCAGGCTGGAGTGCAATGGCACAATCTCCGCTCACCACAACCTCCACCTCCCAGGTTCAAGCAATTCTCCTGCCTCAGCCTCCCAAGTAGCTGGGATTACAGGATGGGACACCACTACCGGCTAATTTTTTGTATTTTTAGTAGAGACAGGTTTTCCCCATACTGGCCAGGCTGGTCTCAAACTCCTGACCCATGACCTACCCACCTTGGCCTCCCAAAGTGCTGGGATTACAGGCGTGAGCCACCGTGCCTGGCCCTTTTAACATTTCTTCTCTGGGAAAAATGTGTTTGGGTTCCAAACAACCAAGTTATATATAAACCCTTTAAATAACCAGCTTGCAAATTGGGAACTGCTTCTAGAGAAGTATTTAGGTAACACCGAGTGGGAGAGGGAAGGGATGAGAACAGAGTAGGCTTGCTCAGAAAAGTTTCCAAGAAGTTTTTGAAGCAAATGTAGGAAAAATGGGAAGAGTGAGACAAACCTGGGTTTAATCCTAATCCCAGCTCGTCCACTTACCTACTGTGAGTGTGCGCCTGATTTACCTAAATTCCCTCAGATTCTCTCTCGAGTAAAAGAAGACAGTCATTTTTACCTCACAGAGTTGTAGGGGGCATGAAGCTAGAGAGTGTATTGCCTTCGGCACGGTGCCCGGCACATAAGTGAATTATCTGTGTTGTGATGTTTTCCAAACGGGGGTGTCTCCTCTCAAAGTGTGGTAACAGGATCCATGACCTGCTGATGTCCCTGAACCCTGCGTGCAGCTCTCCCACCTGCGGGAGCCCACGCTCATGAAAGAGAGGCCTGCCCTCTGCCTTCCATGAACATTCCAAAGGAGGGAGACTAATGAGCTCCAGAGGAGAGGTCTGGGACCAAGGAGCAGGGGATCTGAGTCTCCCTGAAGACCAGTGTTTCTGTAGGAACACGTGTGTCCTGTGTGATCGCTGTGACTGTGTGTGTCGGTGTGACAATGCATGCAGGTCTGTTGCGTGTCCTGCCTGTCAGTTGGACCATGGAGATTTCCCTCGACGCTGGGACTTCATTACTCAGCTCCCTGCGGTCCCAGCCTTATCACTTAGCTGTCTGCCCTCTGGCCTCTTCCCTTTGTTTACCAATTTGGCTGGCTTTCTCCTCTGGGAACAAAGGAGGTGT
Organism: Alouatta palliata; assembly: GCA_004027835.1. Taxonomy (NCBI): domain Eukaryota; kingdom Metazoa; phylum Chordata; class Mammalia; order Primates; family Atelidae; genus Alouatta; species Alouatta palliata. The sequence continues at coordinate 2,113 of PVKV010031564.1, read as the reverse complement.
TCAGTTCTGGGCAGTGCCTGGCTCCAGCTACCCGCCCCCATTGCCTCCCCTTTCCAGGAGGGTTGCCCCTGTCTCAGACCCCTTGGCTCGGAGAGGCCCCTTCCCACAGCCTCAGGGAGAGAGAAGGCTGAGCTCCTCAGCTGGCACCCCCTTTTTTCTCACCCTCTGGCCCCATTCCTGTCCCCAGCAAGGCCCCTGAGGCTTCACTGGAGACAGCTCCTCTCCCCATTGTCTGGCCAGGATTTGGAAGCTCTGGTTTCCATAGCAACCCTTGGGCATTTAATTAAGGGAGGAGGCCTTCATCTCTTCCAGGCTGGGCAGTTCCAAATCTCAGCCTGAAAAAGGATACCCTAAGGGGGTGAGGGAAAGGTGTTGTCATCCAATATAGCACAATTCCGGCTTCCCCACAAAGTCTGTTATGGCTTTCCCAGCCCACCCCCTCCCAGCTGCCACCCCGATCACCACCTCGTGCCAGAGCAGGTTGAGGAGGCCTCTCGAACCAGCTAGGGCAAAACCCAGGTCCCAGGCTAGTAGAGGTTTCAAGGAAGGGGTGGTGTGCAATTGCTGTAAGCCACCCTCCCCCATATGCACTGTGGCTTTGTTTACTGGACCCTGGGGTTGGGGATAAGGGTGGCAGATCATTCAACACTTGCCTACTGTCCAATTTCTTTCCCATGGAATGGGTTTAGGGGCTCTTTGAACTCCCTGAAATTGAATGGAATATGTATAAGTTCATTATAAGGCTTTTTCCTGGGTACTGGGTACATAGGGTTCATTAGATGGTCAGGAAAGGGCTCTATGATCTCAGAAAGGTTCCTAGCACTGCTAGTTGCTCGCTGTGAGACCTCTGTCAAATTGCTTAACCTCTCTGTGCCTCTGTGTCCCTATCTATAAAGTGGGGATGATACTACTTCACAAGACTTAGTAAGGGGTTGTTAAGGTAGTTATGATTACTCTGAGTGAGCTAAATGGAGGGTCCCAAGCCTTATCCATCCCACGCCCACATTCCCTGGAGGTAACACGTCTGCCCTCTCAATTGGGGGCATTCACCTCCGCCTGGCTTATTCCCTTATTCTCTCTCTGCCCCACCTCAGGCTACTAGAAAGTATTCTAGACGCTGATGGGAAGCAGTCGCTCTCCGGAGCCTCGTCAGGGGGTGGAATTTCCAAGCTCAGATCACTGAGTTATCCCAGTTCCTGAAATTCCTGTCTCAGATTTCTCAGCTGTCGCTGTGACCACTTTTCCCCGTTTCTGGTTAGGTTAGTTTGTGTGTATTTCCTTTTCACCGTATTTTTAGCCTTTGGAAAAAATAAACATTTCACACGCTAGCACCTTCCTGATCTTTCCATTCTCTGCAGGCATGGGGGTGGGGCCACTTCTTCCCCTGACCTTTCTTCAACCCTGTTTCCCTTTGCCAGGCTCCCACCCCTCCAGCACACATCCTTACCTTTTGTTGAGAATTCCCGGAATTACCCCACCCTCCTCCCATCTCTCTGCCTCTCCTGTCCCCTCAGTACCCATACATGCAGATTGTGACACAATTCTGAGTCTCTGGATTCCTTATCCTTTTCATCTTGTTTCCCTTCAAGAAATTCCTCCTCCTTCCCCACTGTGGCATTTTCCCCTTGTTTCAGAAAAGGCAACTCTATCCCTGCTGCTCTGGCTTGTCCTACTTCACTAGCACCCTGATTCACAGGAAGTGTGGGGTTGTTGCTGGAAAAAGGGGTTCTCATCCAAACCTCAAGAGAGGATTCTTGGATCTCCTGCAGGAAGAAATTCAAGGCAAGCCACAGGGTGCAGTGAGGAGAGATTGAAAGCTACTCAGTTACAGAGTAGGGTGTCCTCAAAAAGCAAGAGGAGGAGGAATGCACCAACTCTTCCTTTTTTTTCTTTTTTATTATTTTTTTAATTTTTTTTTTTTTTTTTTTTTTTTGAGGCGGAGTTTCGCTCTTGTTGCCCAGGCTGGAGTGCAATGGCGCGATCTCGGCTCACCGCAACCTCCGCCTCCTGGGTTCAAGCAATTCTCCTGCCTCAGCCTCCTGAGTAGCTGGGACTACAGGCGCACGCCACCACGCCCAGCTAATTTTTGTATTTTTAGTAGAGACGGGGTTTC
>PVKV010031563.1:0-20869 GCA_004027835.1 Alouatta palliata | reverse complement strand
ATAGTTTCAGAAGGAATGGTACCAGCTCCTCTTTGTATGTCTGGTAGAATTCAGCTGTGAACCCATCTGGACCTGGGCTTTTTTTGGGTGATAGGCTCTTAATTGCTGCCTCAACTTCAGACCTAGTTATTGGTCTATTCAGGGTTTCGACTTCTTCCTGGTTTAGGCTTGGGAGGATGCAAGTGTCCAGGAATTTATCCATTTCTTCCAGGTTTACTAGTTTATGTGCATAGAGTTGTTTGTAATAATCTCTGATGATGGTTTGAATTTCTGTGGAATCTGTGGTGATATCCCCTTTATCGTTTTTTATTGCTTCTATTTGATTATTTTCTCTTTTCTTTTTTATTAATCTGGCTAGTGGTCTGTCTATTTTGTTGACCTTTACGAAAAACCAGCTCCTGGATTTATTGATTTTTTGAAGGATTTTTCGTGTCTCTTTCTCTTTCAGTTCTGCTCTGATCTTAGTTATTTCTTGTCTTCTGCTAGGTTTTGAGTTTTTTTGATCTTGCTCCTCTAGCTCTTTCAATTTTGATGATAGGGTGTCAATTTTAGATCTCTGCTTGCTTCTCATGTGGGCATTTATTGCTATATATTTTCCTCTAGAGACTGCTTTAAATGTGTCCCAGAGATAAGCCTCAACATTTTCTTAGTCCTGCTGGGCATGGTGGCTCGTGCCTTTATCCCAGCTTTTTGGGATGCTGAGGCGGGTGAATCACGTGCAGTCAGGAGTTTGAGACAAGCCTGGCCAACATGGCAAAACTACCAAAAATATACAAATTAGCCGGGCACCTGTAATCCCATCTATGCAGGAGGCTGAGGCAGGGAGAACTGCTTGAATCGAGGAGGTGGAGGTTCAAGCTACTGCTACTAAGTAAGCCATATAAGGAGCCTCAGCCCCATCAGTGGTTGTATCTGATGTGTACGGGAGTGAGACCTAAGCCCTTTGTGTCCGCCAAATCCTATCAGACCTGACCCTGCTCTACCTACATTGGATTGCTTACTGTCAAATTTAGGGTCAGTCCTATAGGTGTATAGGTTTTCTGGAAGACTTAGTTTCTTCTTTTTAACCTCTGACCCAGGTGGCTGGTGGGGTGGAACTTATTAGGATACTGTAACTGGACCTAGATTTGGCTTACCAACAGCATTTCCTCCTCTACCTTCTAATTCCATTCATTGATATCAGGGAAGAAAAGGAGGAAAAGGATGAAAGAGTGAACAAAGTATCACTGAGAGTACTGCTGCCAGCAATTAAGGGTCGATTTCAGCCCATTCCAGTGTCTCGGCTGTCGTCCTACTCCTTATAGTAAGAAACTCTCCCTCCTTTCTACTTAAACTGCAGGTTGAATATCCCCGGTATAAACAATTGAAATCCAAAATGCTACATTGAGGATTTCCTTAGAGTGTCATGTTGGTGCTCAAAAAGTTTTGGATTTTGGAGGATTTTGGGTTTTCAAGTTATGAATACTCAACCCGTAATTTTATAGTTTCTGTTTCCTGCAGCCAAATGAGTATAAACCAATATTCCAAGATCCTTGAGCACCTTCTGATAAAATTATTTTAAAAATATCTTCAGAGCCAGTTTATAAGCCAACCACAAAATGAGTTTTACAACATTGTAATTACCTTTCATGAGTTTGGTGACATTTAATACAGCAAATAGTCAGCAAATGCTTACTTTGTGCAATGCACAGTGCTTGTCAATCAAAAGAATCCAAAGATTAGTAGAAGTTAATAGTTTTTCTGGGAGAGAAAACAATTTACAAAAATAGTAATAGCTAATAAGTTCCTTGACAAAAGTATAAGTAAAAAAGAGTAAGGGGCAGAGAAAAGCGTGATTTATTCAGATTTTTAAAAATTATCAAATGTTGAAATACCAACAACATGTTGAGGAATATGTTATGATCCAGAGATAGAATGCAGAATAGAACATAATCTCTTACTTCAAGGAGCTTAAATTTTATCACAAGGGTAAGTGCAAGGGTGCTTGGCAGCCAAAGGAACACTGACCATGTGTTGGGGCTGGGGGCAGGTTTGAGAAGGCATCCAGAAGAGACAGTATCTAGGCAGATATGGAAAGATAAAAGATTAAATAGAATTAAATGAAGATGGGCTAGAAGAAAGAGATCTCAAATACAAAAGATTGATGTTGAGACAATTCTTTTAGCAGCATTAAATGCCCAACTCTCAGATGCCTTTACTCCCCACTTTTCTGTTTTTCCTCTTATCTGTTTGGCTCCTTTTTAGTCTTCTTGGTCCTGGGTTCCCTCCTCTTTCCCCTCTCCTCTCCTCCTCCTTGGAGTGTTTTTAACTAACCAATAAATATCTTGAGACCAGAGCTGTGGTCAGTGAGTCCTGTTAACCTCCTAAGATCTGTACCCTTCACCAAGTTCCTCTGTCACCTAGGGATGGGCTGCTGGGCTCCCATCCTCCAGAAGTTTCCATGCCACCAGCAGGCTGAATGTTTTTGTGCAGTCATACCTCTCCTGAGAGGTCTGACTCTTAGCCTTAGTGGGAAAGATGCCCCCTCTAAGCTATTTATTTGTTTATTATTTATTTTTTTGAGACAGAGTCTTGCTCTGCCACTCAGTCTGGGGTGCGGTGGCGTGATTATGGCTCACTGCAGCCTCAACCTCCTGGGTTCAAGCAGTCCTCCTAACTGGCCTCCCAAAGTGCTGGGAATACAAGAGTGAACCACTGTGCCTGGCTTTCCCCCTCTAAATTTTAAAAATTTTCTTCTTTGTGCACTATCCATTGGCTTTAGAGGTAGTAGCCACCATCTGCAGTTGCTATTTCTATACCCTTTAGAATCCTCTTTTGTCTCTTTTAGTAGTTCACCATATTTACTACTTAATAATTATTTATGCTAAACTTTTCTGTTGATGTAACTGGCATGTTTTTAGTCTCCTTATTTATCTCTGGTTGATATAATGAGGCAGAGAAGTGACTTCGGAATGACTCCACAAAAATACACAAACCAGCTGGGTGTGGTGGCTCATTCCTGTAATCCCACCACTTTGGGAGGCTGAGGCGGGAGGATCACTTCAGCTCAGAAATTCAACACCAGCCTGGGAAACATAGCGGGACCTTGTCTCTGCCAAAAATAAAAAGCAAAAATAGCCAAGTGTGGTGGTGCACACTCGTGGTCCCAGCTACTCAGGAGGCTGAGGTGGGAGGATCTCTTGGGCCCAAGAATTTGAGGCTACAGTGAGCTGTGATCTCCCCAGTGCACTCCAGCCTGGGTGACAGAGTGAGACCCTGTCTTAAAAAAAAGAAAGAAAAAAGAAAAGCACAAACCATACTATAAAAGAACTGAATAATTTGACTTTACGAAAATTAAAGACTTCTGTTCTTTACGTGATTCTTTTCAGAAAATGAAAAGGTAAGTCAGTCCAGTAGAAAATATTTGCAATACGTGTATCTGATAAAGACTTGTGTATGGAATACACAAAATAGCTAAAAAATAAGAAGACTGTTAACTTTCTAGTGCTGTTATAACAAAAGACCACAGACTGGGTGGCTTAAAAACAAAAATTTATTTTCTCACAGTTCTGGGGGTTAGAAGTTCTAGATCAAGATGTCAGCAGATTTGGTTTCATCTGAGGTCTCTTTCCTGGGCTTGCAGATAGACTTCCATGCTAGAAGCCTTGTCTTCTCATGGTGGTGTCCTCACATGGTCCTTCCTCTGTGCATGCACATGTCTATATTCTAATCTCCTTATAAAGACCAATGAGAAACTTGCAGGTTGTATGGTCTGAGTGTTCTCCTTATTGCAATAGTCCCTCTCCTGCTATTGCAATAATCATTTTGAATCAAGTCCCTCCTTGCCCACATCCAGATTTATTTTTATTTGCCATTTCCATCCTGTTTGCCATGTGTTCAGCTGTGGCAACCTAGTGGGAATTGAGCAAGTAAATAGCCAACTACAGCCTAGTAAGGTATGTATTGTGTAGGATCTGTTACATCATTTTCATGTAAGATGAAAATGGTGAATGCTTTATTCAAAAGAGAAAGGCAAAAGTGCCACCAAAGTACTAAAATATGTTTTTAAATTTTCTTCTATAGTCTCTCTCAACTTATTATGGTGTGTCTTTTAATTTAGTGTCATTGTAAATAAAGAAGAATTAAAATTTTTATTAGCATGAATTTACTGTTCATCATTGTATTGTGCAATGTCAGTCAAATGCAAATATATGTATGTCCAGGTGTGGTGGCTCATGCCTGTAATCTCTGCACTCTGGGAGGCTGAAGTAGGAGGATCGCTTGATCCCAGGAGTTCAAGACCAGCCTGGGCAACAGAATGAGAACCCCTCTCTCCACAAAACAAAAACAAAAACAAAAAAGCTACTTGGGCATGGTGGCACATGCCTGTGGTTCCAGCTACTTGGGAGGCTGGATGGGAAGATCCTTTGAGCACAGATGGTTGAAGCTATAGTGAGCCATGATCATGTCACTGCACTCCAGCACTCCAGCATGGGCAACAGAGCAAGACCCTTTCTCTAAAAATTAAATAAATAAATAAACAGCTTCAGGTCATTGGCACAAATCTGGATGGGCGATCTGACTAGCACTGAGAGCGACTGCCACACAGAGCTACCTGCACCCCAGAAAGAGGGAGAGCTGAAAGCAGGGAGACAGGTGATACACTTGGCAAGTCCCACCCCCACAAAGTCCAGCAAACTGAAACCTTCTCGCTTGAGAGTTTTGCAGCCAGCACATCGGTTTGAGCTCCACCCTGGACAATCCAGCTGGCTGGGAGGAAGGGAGTCTGCCATTGTGAAGGTGGGGCTAAACCAGAGGAAACCTATATAGCAGCCAGGCTGAGCCCGAGGCAGCCCAGCAGTGCCTTGGCAGGCAAACAAGGGACAGACTACATCCTCAAACAGCTCCCTGACCCCTGTAGAACCAAAAAAATGCCTCATACAAGAGAGCTCAGGCTACACCAGACAGGTACCCTTCTGGGACAAAGCTACCAGAAGAAAGATCAGACAACAATCCTGGCTTCTCCACAGCCGCTGTGGGTTATTCCCAGGCAGCCAAGGCCTGGAGTGGACCCCCAGCAGTCCTACAGCGGAGGGGCCTGACTGTTACAAGGAAAAAAAAAGCAAAACCAAAAAGAAAAAACCTTAACATCAACAGAAAGGATATCCACTCAGAGACACTATCCAAAATCACCAACTTCAAAGATCAAAGGTAGGTAAATCCACAAAGATGAGAAGAAACCAGCACAAAAAGAATGAAATTGTCAAAGACCAGAACGCCTCTCCTCCTGCAAGGGATCACAACTCCTCACCAGCAAGGGAACAAAACTGGATGGAGAATGAGTTTGATGAATTGACAGAAGCAGGCTTCAGAAGATGGGTAATAACAAACTTCTCTGAGCTGAACATGTTCTCATCCAATGCAAAGAAACCAAAATCCTTGAAAAAAGGTTAGATGAAATGCTAAACAGAATAATCAGCTTAGAGAAGAACATAAACAACTTGAGGGAGCTGAAAAACACAGGATGAGAACTTCACGAAGCATACGCAAGTTTCAATAGCCGAATTGATCAAGCAGAAGAAAGGATATCAGAGATTGAAGACAAACTCAATGAAATAAAATGAGAAGGCAAGATTAGAGAAAAAAGAGTGAAAAGAACAAATCATCCAAGAAATATGGGATTATGTGAAAAGACCTAATCTATGTTTGATAGGTGTACCTGAATGTGACAGAGAGAATGAATCCAAGCTGGAAAACACTCTTCAGGATATTATGCAGGAAAACGTCCCCAACCTAGCAAGGCACACCAACATTCAAATACAAGAAACACAGAGAACACCACAAAGATACTCCTTAAGAAGAGCAACCCCAAGGCACATAATCATCAGATTCACCAGGGTTGAAATGAAGGAAAAAATGCTAAGGGCAGCCAGAGAGAAAGGTCAGGTCACTTGCAAAGGGAAGCCCATTAGACTCACAGCATATCTCTTGACAGAAACCCTACAAGCCAGAAGAGAGTGGGGGCCAATATTCAACATCCTTAAAGGAAAGAACTTTCAACCCAGAATTTCATATCCAGCCAAATTAAGCTTCCTAAGTGAAGGAGAAATAAAATCCTTTACGAGCAAGCAATTTCTGAGAGATTTCGTCACCACCAGACCAGCCTTACAAGAGTTCCTGAAGGAAACACTAAACATGGAAAGAAACAACCAGCACCAGCCACTGCAAGACATACCAAACGGTAAAGACCAACGATGCAATGAAGAAACACCATCAACTAAAGGGTAGAACAACCAGCCAGTAACAAAATGGCAGGATCAAATTCATACGTAACAATATTAATGTTAAATGCAAACGGCCTAAAGGCCCCAATCAAAAGACACAGACTGGCAAACTGAATAAAAAGATAAGACCCAATGGTGTTCTGTATCCAGGAGAACCATCTCAAGTGCAAAGATACACACAGACTCAAAATAAAGGAATGGAAGAGCAAATGGAGAGCAAAAAAAGCAGGGGTAGCAATCCTAGTCTCTGATAAAATGGACTTTTAACCAACAAAGATCAAAAGAGACTAAGAAGGGCATTACATAATGGCAAAAGGATCAATGCAACAAGAGGAGCTAATGATCCTAAATTTATATGCACCCAATACATAAAGAATATATAGGAGCACCATATAGGAACACCCAGATACATAAAGCAAGTTCTTAATGACCTACAAAGAGACTTAGACTCCCACACAATAACAGTGGAGGACTTTAACACTCCACTGTCAGTATTAGACAGATTAACGAGACAGAAAATCAACAAAGATATCCAGGACTTGAATGCAGATCTGCACCAAATGGACCTAAGAAATGTCTACAGAACTCCCCACCACAAACCCACAGAATATACATTCTTCTCAGCACCACATCACACTTACTCTAAATTGGCCACATAATTGGAAGTAAATCACTCCTCCGCAAATGCAAAAGAATGAAAATCATAACATACAGTCTCTCAGATCACAGCCAATCAAATTAGAACTCAGGATTAAGAAACTCACTCAAAACTGCACAACTACATGGAAACTGAACAACTTGCTCCTGAATGATGACTGGATAAACAGTGAAATGAAGGCAGAAATAAAGATTGCTTCAAAACCAATGAGAATGAAGACACAATGTACCAGAATCTCTGGGACACATTTAAAGCAGTGTCTAGAGGGAAATTTATAGCAATAAATGCACACATGAGAAATGAGGAAAGATCTAAAATCAACACCCTGTCGTCCAAATTGAAAGAGCTAGAGGAGCAAGATCAAAAAAACTCAAAAGCTAGCAGAAGACAAGAAATAACTAAGATCAGAGCAGAACTGAAGGAGATAGAGACACAAAAATTCCTTCAAAAAATCAATAAATCCAGAAGCTGGTTTTTTCAAAAGAACAACAACATAGACAGACAGCTAGCCAGACTAATAAAAAAGAAAAGAGAGAAGAATTGAATAGATGCAATAAAAAATGACAAAGGGAACATCACCACTGATTCCACAGAAATATAAACTACCATGAGAGATTACTACAGACAACTCTATGCACATAAACCAGTAAACCTGGAAGAAATGGATAAATTTCTGGACACTTGCACCCTCCCCAGACTAAACCAGGAAGAAGTCAAAACCCTGAATAGACCAATAACAAGGGCTGAAGTTGAGGCAGCAATCAATAGCCTACCAACCAAAAAATGTCCAGGTCCAGACGGGTTCACAGCCGAATTCTATCAGATGTACAAAGAGGAGCTGGTACAATTCTTTCTGAAAATATTCCAAACAATACAAAAAAGGGAATCCTTTCTAACTCATTTTATGAGACCAACATCCGCTTAATACCAAAACCTGGCAGAGACACAGCTAAAAAAGAAAACTTCAGGCCAATATCCGTGATGAACATAGATGCAAAAATCTTCAATAAAATACTGGCAAACTGAAAGCAACAGCACATCAAAAAGCTTATCCATCATGATCAAGTAGGCTTCATCCCAGGGATGCAAAGCTGCTTCAACATACACAAATCTATAAATGTAATCCATCAAATAACAGAACCTAACAAAAACCGCATGATTATCTCAATAGATGCAGAGAAGGCCTTTGGCAATGTTCAACAGCTCTTTATGCTAAAAACCCTCAATAAACTAAGTATCGATGGAATGTATCTCAAAATAATAAAAGCTATTTACGACAAACCCAGAGCCAATATTATACTGGATGGGCAAAAACTGCAAGCATTCCCTGTGAAAACTGGCACTAGCCAAGGATGCCCTCTCTCACCACTCCAATACAATATAGTATTGGAAGTACTAGTCAGAGCAGTCAGGCAAGAAAAGGAAATAAAGCATATTCAGTTAGGGAAAGAAGAAGTCAAACTGTCTTTATTTGCAGATGACATTATTGTATATTTAGAAGATCCCATTGTATCAGCCCAAAATCTCCTTAAACTGATAAGCAACTTCAGCAAAGTCTCAGGATACAAAATCAACGTGCAGAAATCACAAGCATTCGTATACACCAATAACAGACTTAAAGAGAGCCAAATCAAGAAGGAACTGCCATTCACAATTGCTACAAAGAGAATAAAATACTGGAATACAACTAAGAAAGGATGTAAAGGACCTCTTCAAGGAGAGCTACAAACCACTGCTCAAGGAAGTAAGAGAGGACACAAACAGATGGAGAAACATTCCATGCTCATAGTTAGAAAGAATAAACATTGTGAAAATGGCCATACTGCCCAAAGTAATTTATAGATTCAATGCTCTCCCCATCAAGCTACCTATGATCTTCACAGAACTGGAAAAAACACTTTAAACTTCATATGGAATCAAAAGAGATCCCACATAGCCAAGACAATCCTAAGCAAAAAGAACAAAGCTGGAGGCATCACGCTAGCTGACTTCAAACCATACTACAAAGCTACAGTCATCAAAACAGCATGGTACTCATACCAAAACAGAGATATAGACCAATAGAACAGAACAGAGTCCTCGGAAGCAGCACCACACATCTACAACTATCTGATCTTTGACAAACTTGAAAAAAACAGGCAATGGGAAAGGATTCCCTGTTCAGTAAATGGTGTTGGAAAAACTGGCTAGCCATGTACAGAAAGTTGAAACTGGACCCCTTCCTGACACCTTACACTGAAATTAATTCCAGATGGATTAAAGACTTAAACAGAAGACCTAACATCATAAAAACCCTAGAAGAAAACCTAGCCAAAACCATTCAGGACATAGGCATAGGCAAGGACTTCATGATTAAAACACCAAAAGCATTGGCAACAAAAGCCAAAATAGACAAATGGGATCTAATTAAAGTTAAGAGTTTCTGCACAGCGAAAGAAACAATCATTAGAGTGAACCGGCAACCAACAGAATGGAAAAAAATTTTTGCAATTTGCCCATCAGACAAAGGACTAATATCCAGAATCTACAAAGAACTAAAGCAGATTTACAGGAAAAAAACAAACAAACCCATTCAAAAGTGGACAAAGGACATGAACAGAAACTTCAAAAGAAGACATTTATGACATCAACAAACATATGAAAAAATGCTCATCATCTCTGGTCATTAGAGAAATGCAAATCAAAACCACATTGAGATACCATTTCATACCAGTTAGAACAGTGATCATTAAAAAATCTGAAGACAACAGATACTGGAGAGGTTGTGGAAAAATAGGAACATTTTGACACTGTTGGTGGGAGTATAAATTAGTTCAACCATTGTGGAAGACAGTGTGACCTTCTTCCTCAAGGACCTAAAAATAGCGATTCCATTTGACCCAGCAATCCCATTACCGGGTATATACCCAAAGGACTATAAATTATTCTACTATAAAGACACATGCACACGTATTTTCACTGCGGCACTGTTTACGATAGCAAAGACCTGGAACCAACCCAAATGCCCATCAGTGATAAACTGGGCAAAGACAATGTGACACATATACACCATGGAATACTATGCAGCCATAAAAACTGGTGAGTTCATGTCCTTTGTAGGGACAGGGATGAATCTGGAAACCATCATTCTCAGCAAACTGACACAAGAACAGAAAAGCAAGCACCGCATATTCTCACTCATAGGTGGGTGCTGAGCAATGAAATCACATGGACACAGGGAGGGGAACATCACACGTGGGGGTATGTTGGGGGGCAGGAGACTAGGGGAGGGACAGTGGGGGGCAGGGAGATTGGGGAGGGATAACACTGGGAGAAATGGCTGATGTAGGTGACAGCGGGGATGGAGACAGCAAACCACCATGGCATGTGTGTACCTATACAATAATCCTGCAAGATCTGCATCTGTACCCCAGAACTTAAAGTACAATAAAAAATAAACAAATAAATGCAAATATAAGAGCACTTAAATGTGGAATTACCAAAATTACACAATTCATATATGCGTATGCATTTTGTTCCCCAGAGAAGGGTGGAAATCCTGCACAAAATTAACTCTTTTTTTCACTTCTTGATAGGTGCACATTTTATGAACACTCTACTTCTACTGAAAAAGAAGGAAGGATTGAAAGAAAAAAAACTATGAGTTCTTCCATATTTTCCTCTCCTTCTGTGTCATTTTTAGCATAGGTAGTTGGCCAATCCTGGGAAGCAACATGAACAAGAAAGGATATGGTAAGCTTCCTTGATTGCTTGTGTTTCTTAGAATGCCTTTGTCTTTCTTTTTCATTCAAAGGCAATTCTTGTTTGAATGAAAAATGTGGCTTTTGGGGCTGTCTGCCAACTGTACAGTCATACACCTAGCATGCTTACCTTATACTCAGAGTTTCTCAGAAACTCCATGTCCTCCACCGTCACCACCATCCTCATACAAGCTGCCGCCCTCTATCACTTGGGCTACAGAAATAACTGAGTAGTCTGTCTGCATCCTGTAATCCATTCTACACAGTGCTGCCAGAGGAATCTTCTCATTGCCAAATCTGATCATGTTATCCTCAGCAAAAGAAAACCCTTTAAAGCTTTGAGATTAAAGACAAAACTCTTAAAGACGCCTGCACATTTTGCTCCTACATACCCACCCCCCAACTCCCAACTTTCAGTTTGCAGCATGCTTCATATCAGTGGTCTCCATTCCTGAACACTGGCCTCATAGCACTTTCATTACCTCATTTATTTTGGCTCTTTTCTAGAGAACTCTTCCCCACCTCCATCCAGCCCCTTGTGGAGGAAAAGTTAAATACTAAATTTGAACTCAACTGAACATGGACACAAACAGTGGTCACCAAGTCTCAGAGCAAGTTGTGTGAGCCCCTTGAGGCGTTCATCCAGCACTGTTTTGGAGAAATCTCCATTTCCATCTATTCCTATACGTTAGTTACTGAAAAACAATAGACAATCGCAAAAACAAGCTGACCATTTTGTGTTCCTTGAGCCCAGCCTCGAAGGGATCTTGTGACTGCCAAACACCTCGTGACAAAAAGAACTAGGGTCCCCGACTGCGCTGAAGCTTCATGAGACCTCTCCTCATCTGTGCACAGATGAGCGGCTGACTCTGGAAGCCAGGCTATTGCTTCCCAGTTTGGTGGTGAATCCTCCATTGTCTGGTAAGTGTGTACATATATATGTATACACACACACACACACACACACACACACACACACACACTTTTCCCTTCTCCTCTCCCCATTGCAATTTGCTTATTATACCCATTTGCTTATTATACCATTTGCTTATTATAGCTGCATTGCCATTTACATGGGTTGAAGGTTGTTTGCCCTTAAAGGTATTGTGTGTATGTCTTTTTTCTCCCCTCGTGTATTTCCCGCACAGAACATCCCTTCTTGACCTAAATTCCACTCATCCTTTAGCTGAAAGTTTAAATAGCCCTTTCTTAAGGAAGCCATCCCTTACCTTGCTGACAAGGCCAAATATTCTAATTATTCTTTCTCATAGAACCATCTACCTGTCCTTGTAGCACTCAACAGGTTGCACTTTTATATTTATTTCTGTTGTTATTTGATTATTATCCATCTTTTCTAATGTGTACATAGAAGAAAGAGAAGAAACCCCTTTCCTACATACCGTTTTTTTTTTTTTTCCTTAACACTTGTTGTAGATGGTGATTGATCATTTATACAGGAGATTACCTAAATAATGTATCTTTAGGAACAGACCATGTTATTTTTAAAATTATTTGTTATTATTCTCTGCCACCTTCCATACCTAAACTTTTCCTGATACATACTAAGAGCTCAACAATTAATCATCGAATGAAATGATAGCCAAGTTGATCAGACTTTTCCTTAATTCTAAAGAACTGCTGATTAAAACGACTGCCTAAGTAGCATTGCAAATAACATATTGTCAGGACGTCTGAACCCTTCCTTTCTCCTTTGTCTTCTAGCTTTATCTTAGTCTCTTTCAAAATCTCAATTGCAGGATGGGTATGCTTCTCGCACTTTGAGATGGAGACTTTCAAGGATTCGCATTATCTTGTGTTAGTGTGCTTATCTGCTTATCTCTCTTCATGTTCACTCGCCTATGGGACCTTTCCTTTTCTGTCTGTCACTTATATAGCTCACGTTCAAATCCCCTCCTTCTCCTCTTCTTAGGACAGTCTCATAATGTTTCCAACATCTGGTATGGTTTAAAGGAACTCTTGCCTGGAAATAGAAGTTCTTTCCAGACCATAATATAAATTTCTAGTAAAAGCAAATGAATGAATATATAGCAAGAAACAACAATTCACAGGGAAGTTGTCCTGGAAATGGGCTGTTGTGGTAAAAGGAGGCATTTGGCTGTTACTGAGTCCCAATAGCCTGATCACTCTTGCCCAATCAGGAACTTTCTGTCACATTGTGTGGTTTGCCATTGCAGTGCTCAGCAGACTGAGGATTACAGTATGTGCACTGGCACTTGTTATACAGCAAGTGCAAACAGCTGGGTTTCCTGCTGTTCATCAGTGCCAAGATATTATTCCTCATAAGACTTTTTAACTGCTTTTGCAGTTAGTACCATCAGTGACTGGAAAATCAAACATTTTATCTCGTGGTTTGTTAACCTAATGCTATTTTCCAGATGTTTTCTAGGGCTGTTCTTCCGATGTTGATTTGTGGTGGCGTTGATACTTTCTTTCTATAGCATTTTATTATTTTTTGAGCAGTGATATTTAATTTAGTTTGGGGAAATGTCTTTTCCAAACTTTTGTTTCTGATGACACACAGTTATTTTGAATTTTGTATCAATCCCACAAACTACAAGACTTGGCCTGATTATAGACGTAACCAGACAAAAGAAGTTCCATAAGGGCTGTTGCACCAGACTTTCACTTTTATTGAGGTTACCAGGTACACTGATAGATTACGGGCCCACAGCCTTTTAGAGTCAGAGACATTCTTTACTCAGATCCCCTCTTTATTCACAACAAAATAACTGGAACTCATAGATGTAAAATAATTTTACCCTAGCCCACACAGCTAGCTATTAGTAAAATCAGAACTAGGACCAGGTCTCCTAGGTACAGGGAAGAGGAAAACTTTTTTCCATGCTTCTCACCTGGAGGCGTATATGTGAACCTACTTACCCACTTCAGTGGCCCGACGATTCATTCATTGGCAAAGAATTCTCCTGACAGCATTTTGAAGAGGCAGGACAAACTCCTGCTGCCAGTCTACAGGAGCCATCACTCTTTCCCAGCAAGCAGCTGGCATGCGGTCAGCCTTCCTTTCCTGCAGCTTGTACTGCTAAGGTATCACGTGGATGGAGCGACTCTGTGCAAAGCCACTTTGCCAGAACTGTTTCCATGTCTCCTCTCCAATCCCTCCTTTCTCCCAACAAGCTCTCTGCTATCACACAAACCCACGAAGGGCTTCTTAAAGCTTTCTCCATTGATAGTGAGAGAGAGAGAAGGGAGAGAATCAAGTTGGTATGCTGGAACATACATATGAGGCAGAAAAGTTCTAAAAGTTTGACAGCAGCTTATAAATAACTCAGGGTAGATGTTGCTGATGATGGGAAGTATATATGGGAAACACTGTCATTAAAAAAATGTATTCTTTGAAAATGAAGGATGACAGCATACAGACCAAACTCCCAAAAGCTTAACAGAAATTCTCATAAAACTGTAGGTGGCTTACGTTATATTGCACAAGTTTTAAACTCTGGATCTGGGCCGAAAACATCACGTGCTTTAGGTCTTCAAATAGACACTTAAGAGCTATGGAATAATACAATTGACCAGGAAAACACTTTAAGATTTGGTACAGACTGTCAGCTTAGGGGTAACTGGTAAAGCAATTTGTGGTCTCTTTTTGTCTGTTTTAATTGATGATATTCCTCTGCAGCAAGCCTTCCAGGAGAAATCGAAACACAGCTGCTACATTGTAAGTCCACAAAGTGAAAGAAGCAGTGTCCAGCGGATAACAAGAACTCTCCCAGAATAGCTCCTCAAAAGATCTGCCTTCTTTCTTTACTGGAATCCTAACCTACAGGCTCAGTAATGATTCATACACTGAGGGCAATGGTACTTGGGATTCAAAGGCACTTTGGTGCAGAAGGGAGCCCATAGCATGCTGTTAACAGTCTCACCAGATGAGTCAACAATTGCAAAGAAGGCCTGGAATATGAGCTTTGAAATATGAGTCCAAAGTCACCCCTATGAGAATATACCTGATTCATCTTGTTTGATTATACTGACACTTTTACTATTTGTCATCCTTTCAGCATTCATGCACTTAGATTCGTTAGTCCCTCTGTCCTGCAACATCTCCCAATCCAGAACACATTAATGATCAGTAGACTGTGACTGTCCAGTTTGGTGTCACCTTTAAGGGGCTCCTCCCCGCAGGCCAGGCAAGACCTCATTGCACGTTTACAGGACAAGGACCTACTGTCTCAGATGCCTGACTCACCAGCTCCACCGCCCAGCATTCTGTTCTCTCACTCTCTTGGCTTCCAGTGTTGTTGCCAGTGGTTTGTGTCCTCACCCTACTCTTTCACCTCAATGCTTAATATAGCCTTGTTTGGCTTTTGAGTTTGCTTTTCCTCTCATCTACACTTTCATCTCTCCACCTTGGCTGGAAGTAATCACAATCTCGAGATGACAAAGCCATTCTATGCTTGGCTTTGGCAAGTCCTTAGAATTGACCAAGTCACTTCCTGCCCTTTGCTATAGACTCACCACCAATCTGTCCCAGCAAGGCCCACATACTGTGTAAGGAGTGATGGCAGCAAGTAGCATTTAAAAAAGTTTATTCACAGCCAGGTGCAGTGGCTCATGCCTGTAATCCCAGCACTTTGGGAAGCCAAGGTGGGCAGATCACGAGGTCAGGAGTTCGAGACCAGCCTGACCAACATGATGAAACCCCGTCTCTACTAAAAATACAAAAATTACCCAGGTGCGGTGGTGCATGCCTGTAACCCCAGCTACTCAGGAGGCTGAGGCAGGAGAATTACTTGAACCCAGGAGGCGGAGGTTTCAGTGAGCTGAGATCGTACCACTGCACTCCAGCCTGGGCTACAGAGTGAGACTCTGTCTCAAAAAAAAAAAAAAAAAAAAAAAGTTTTTTTCAAGGAGGTTGAAATAAAGAGATTGGACTTATAAATGGGAAGTGAACAATGTAATTCACCTGTTCAGATTATTCAGCTATTCAGAAAAAGAATACATGCCTTAAGTGCTCCAAAGGAAGATAATTTCATGGCATCAACTTGTTGTTTTATTAAAATGTCCTGTATTCATTTGGTGTATATATTCTGTTAGGCTATTAAACTCTTAGCCTCTCAAGGGCAGAGATTGAAACTTCTCTTCTTTTCTCTGCTGAATAGACAGTCAATTTTAATTTTAATTTTTAAATTTTACAAAAATTGGGATAGTATCTTGCTCTGTTGCCCAGGTTGGAGTGCATTGGTACCATCATAGCTCACTGCAGTTTTGACCTCCTGGGCTAAAGTCATCCTTCTGCCCTAGCTCCCTGAGTAGCTGGGACTACAGGTGAGATCAGCACATCCAGGTAATTTAAAAAAAAAATCTATAGGACAAGGTCTCACTATGTTGCCTAGGCTGGTCTTGATCTTCTCACCTCAAGCAATCCTCCTGCCTCAGTCTCCCAAAGTGCTGGAATGACAAGCGTGAGCCACCATGCCTGGCCTACACTCCATATTTTAAAGTGACCGATTCATTAAACCAAGGTCTATATTTCTGAAGTGAGTTGTCGATTTGGGTACAGATGTCACAACCCATGTAGAGGGCAATTCCTGTGGATTGTAAACATGGTAAAATACTGTGTGGCATTGTTTCCTCCACCTCCCTATTCAGCCTCAAAGCACTGACATTTTTTTCAGGTGAAATTCCATTAAAGTAAATTTGACTTTATCAAGATGACTAGTATTGGAATCTTTAGTCAGTAAAATTGATGTGTATATGTGTGTATCTGTGTATATGTGTTTATGCCTGGTAGTGTGGTGGCACATGGCTGGGGAAAAATAGTGACAACTGTCATAAGAAGACAATATTTACCTTTATGGGGGGTTGTGAGGAAGCAGGTGGAATTGTCATTGCCAGGCCACTTACCTTTTTCCTGTTACTTTGCTTAGTGAGTGGCTTTGGTAGGTGCGGACCTTAACAATACATTTTCCTCTCTACCACTGGGTTTTCACTGTCTCTACTCTAGTTCAGGTCTTCATCATCTCAGACCTGGATTATTATTAATAGCCTCCTCATTTATTTTTCTGTCTCTAGTTCTTCTTCTACTCCACCCAAAACACCCTTATAAGATTAATCTCCCCAGAGCACAGGGCTGATTGTGTCAACTGTTTAGTCATAAATGTCCAGTCACTTTCATTTATTTAAATTCCCGATTTTCCCTTAGTTTAGCACCATCCACGCTCTAGCTCTAACAGAGGTTTCCTACTCATCTCCCTGTAGTGTCTTCCTTTACATTCTCTTTCTGCTCAGTGGGGAGCTCACTGCTCCCCAGCACCTTGATGCTTCTGCCCCTAGGCTGTTCCAAAGCTGGCTGCCTTACCCTGCAGTGTCATGAATCTGAATCACTCCCATCTTCCAAGGCCCAACTTCAAATACCGTGTCCAAGTGTCTTCCCTGACCAGACCTCTGAAAGTGTTATCTGCCACTTCTATTTTTCTGTAGTATATTGCATTTTTATATTTCTCTACTCTTTTTTTTTTTTTCATTCGGATTTATGTACCTAAACTGAGTGGTTAAGTGCTGTGGGCCAGATGGCCTATATTTTAATTCCAGATTTGGTCATTTATATGATCTTATTTATTAGCCTTTTAAAGTCTTGGTTTATTCATTGGAAAACATAGTAATTATAACTACCTCATACTTTTTGATGAAGATTAAATGAAATAATGAATGTAATACACTTACGCCAGTTCTATTTTAATTAATTGATTTTTTTAAGAGACAGGATCTAGCTCTGTCAGCCAGGCGGGAGTACAGTGGTGCATTCATAGCCCAGTGCAGCATCAATATCTTGGGTTCAATTGATTTTCCTGCCTCAGCCTCCTAATTAGCTAGGACTACAAGTGTGTGCCACCACTTACAGCTAATTTTTATTTGGTATTTTTTTTGTAGAAATAGGGTCTTGCTATATTGCCCATGCTAGTCTTGAACTCCTGGGCTCAAGCAACACTCCCACCTGGGCCTCCCAAAGTGTGGGGTTACAGGTATCACCCATCACACCCAGCCTTAACCCAGTTCTGAACACACAGTAAATGGTTGAAAGTTATAAGTTATGGAGTTTGTTCTTATTGTTATTGTTTTAATGTCCTTTCTAGACTCTAACTTTATTGAGTGTTAGATCTCTCTCGATGGCAGGGGTCAGCAAACTTTTTCTGTAAGAGACAAGATAGTCAATATTTTAGGTTTTGCAGGCTATACGTCTCTGTCACATATTATTTACTCTCCCTGTCCCTTTTTAAAACAATCTTAAAATGTAAATTCATCCCCAACTCACAGGCTGAAGAAAAACAGGCCACAGACTAGCTGTGGTTTGCCAGCTCCTGCTATGCAGTCCATAGTGCCCGGGCCAGTGCTTTGTACGTAGATGTTAACTGAGAAATGTTGTCTGGTTAATTCAACAAGTGACTGCGTGATGGAACTCTATAGAAGTAACTGTGTTTTTTATCTTTTGCAAATGACTCCCTTTGCTCCCTTTCACCTTGCACCATTCTAAGTCCTGAAAATTTCCAGTGAGTCTCATTCTATGAACAAACTGAGTGAAACCTCTAAAGCATGGAGCCGGGGGTGAGTTGTCCCTTCTACGCAGTGCTTCCTCTCTGGGTTGTCAGTGTGTTTCTAATTCAGTCTAGCCAGGGAGTTGTACACTGAGTCACTGAGGATAGATTATTCTGGGACAAAAGTGGTGGGAGTATCAGAACAATATTAAATACTGTGCTATTACATGTGGATGGCAGCTCTTTATGTTTCTCTATGAATGTGTAAAATCCTTGCTCCCACCCTGATTTTAATTGATGTCTGACAAATCCAAACTTACTGTGACGAAAGAAAATGAGAATGTTGATAACAGCATAACCTTTCTCTTTGCTAATTGCATTTATGTATCAACTCCTGGGACAGCATATATTATTATTTGTGTGTGTGTGTGTGTGTGTGCCTTGATTTAATCACAACAGCACCAATTACCTCTATTAGGCATCTTTCTATAGGTATATAGGAATGTGAATCTATAGATATATAGGATAAATGACCTACTCTGAGAATTATTATTACTAAAAATCTAAGCATTGGCTTTGCTTTCCTTACAAAGTCTACTTTAGGAAATAATTAGTATTACATAGTAAATTTGAAGCATAGACTACGTGTGTATCTTCATGCTTATTTTAAAATACTTCTCTTTTATCTTCACACAATAACCGTGAGGCTGATTATTATTCTTAGATTAGGTGAAATCTATGACTTCACATGTTTGCTCACCAGAGCAATATTAAAAGATAATCATCAGCAATAGCCACACAAATTTCATTCCTTAAAGCAAACCAGTTTCATACTTTGAAGGTAATTGAAATGATTTTTCACAGAGAAGTACCAAAATGTCCACTATGTGGTGCTGCTGTATAAAAGAGGGTAAAGAAGTAAAAAGTAATACTAATTCCACCCACAAATTTATTGTCATCATTGTTCAAACAACTATGGGGAAGACAAAGAAGAAAATATATGATACTTAACTTACTGTATAATGTAAAAGAAGCTATTATTTGCAACTTTGCTTCATATATGGAAAGAAAACTATCTTAGGAGAGAAGCTAAGTCTATTTGGGTGTTAATTTTTTAGAAAAACAATCAGAAGGAATATATAAACAGAAATTTTAGGGCATGCAAAAATTATAAATTCTGCATGCATATACACACACACACACACACACACACACGTATAGAGAGAGACTTAGTGCTATGTTTTAACAATGTTGAAAAACTTTTGGTTAATATAACAATTATTAATCTGGGAATTTGGTAAAATTTTTTAGCAATAATTTTACCAAATTTTTCCAGAATTTTTTTTCTGTAGCAATCAGAATTTCTGTAGCAAACCAAGTCATAAAATAAAAAAGAAAATATTAATTTTGATTTTGACTCAAAATTCAAGCCCTATTTATTTTACTTTCAGGCCTATGGAATAGCAATAGTTGCCAAAATATTAAGCATAAGCTGTAAATTTTATGGACCATGCTTTCATTTACTTTTTAGGATTCAGATGTTGGAAGCTTTGTAATGTTGATTGTGATGATACCCAAGACTCAACTTTAAGAAGGAAAGGTGTCAGTAAGATCATGCCTGCTGTTAGTATAGTCATCACAATTATTGTGTAAAGGTAATGTGAAACAGTGCAGGATATTTATGTTTTAACAGTTTCCAGCTTATGATTCCTGCGGGGAATGAGAGTTATCCACACTGTAGACTGTGCCTCTCTTCCCTCTGAAGCAGCGAAGCCCGAGATGAGAACATCATTGCCGCTCTAGCACTTCCCTCTTATGGAACAAATTTGCAAAGTCTGTGGCAGTGATTCATAGTTCAGGAAAGACACACCTTTCAGAAGCAAAGACGAAGAAAGAAGGATATTATATGTTTAGTCTTTGCTATTTTTACCTTCTGGTTTTCAGTTAAATTGTGACTTACGATCATTTGGTTATGGTGATCCATTAGTTCACCAAACAGAAGCTCCATTGAGTCAAAGACTCCTTTTTTCCAACTTAAAAGAAAATGAATCTGTATGTTCTTATACTTTCCCTGTCACATGTTCTGTCACTTTACTGATACTGAAGGTCTATCCAATAGGCCTGGACTCATCACAAATAAAAATTCAGAGTTTCACAGAAATGGGTAAAGAGTGATTAGTATTTTCATTAAAAATTAACAAATATAAAGATCAAATTAGAATATATTTTTTCCTGGCCCTTGTTTGTAATATGCACTAAAAATTACTATTATACTTAAGAAGTATTTTTAATATTGAAGTTAACCTCAATTGTACTAAAATATTTCAACCTTGTGGTTAAGTCATATGTCAGGGACTCTGTGTCACATAAAAATGCCCTTTATGTATTAATTGTGCCTATATTTCTTTAACTAAGTCTGCCTCTCTCATTGGACTACAGACACCACAAAGACTGTTTCGTGTCAACAGTGTCTATACAAATAGGCGCTTATAATTTTTTTTGTAGAATCAACTGACAAATGAATAAATGATGATGAACATTGCTGAATTAAACAAATGAAATATAAGCCAGGGCTAAATTCAGTCTTAGTTAAAAAAATTTGTGAACTGTGAGTCAGCTAGACTATTCCTAAAACTGAGTGTAAAAGTCCAGCTGTAGGAGAAACATTTAAGATGCTAAGGAACTTACCATCTT
>PVKV010031562.1:0-20861 GCA_004027835.1 Alouatta palliata | reverse complement strand
GGAGGCTGAGGCAGGAGAATTGCTTGAACCCAGGAGGCGGAGGTTGCGGTGAGCCGAGATCGCGCCATTGCACTCCAGCCTGGGCAACAAGAGCGAAACTCCGTCTCAAAAAAAAAAAAAAAAAAAAAATTCCCAACACTGGGCTGAGTGCAGTGTTCACACCTGTATTCCCAGCACTTTGGGAGGCCAAGGCAGGTGGATCATGAGGTCAGGAGTTTGAGACCAGCCTGGTCAACATGGTGAAACCCCACCCCTACTAAAAATACAAAAATTAGCTGGGCATGGTGGTGGGTGCCTGCGGACACTTGTAATCCTAGCTATTTGGAAGGCTGAGGCAGGAGAATTGCTTGAACCCAGGAGGCAGAGGCTGAAGTGAACTGAGATTGTACCACTGCACTCCAGCCTGGGCAACAGTTCAAGACTCCGTCTAAAAAAAGAATTCCCAACGCTGAGTGTAGGACCTAGCACATAGTAGCACTCAAGAAGTATATTCCAATGAATACACACAAACCTGAAAACAGAACTATATTACCCATTAGAATAGCAATGAGGAGTTCTCTGAAACTTCACTGGTTCAGGGTGCTGTCCTGATTTAGGAAGAAAATAAAAAGAATAGCAATAAATGTGGTAGTAAAATCAGTCAGTTTTGATACTTTTTCCTGGTTGACTCATTTCATGATTAAGTTAGTAAATATTAGAACTATGGGGGGAAAATACTTTCTAATGAATAAGGGAATAAATAAATAATTGTTATCAGGTATATGATCAATACGAACAGGTCTATTCACATACTTCTCTACATAAACAGAGGCCCAGTTTCTACCCTTGTTCTTTTTTTTTTTTGAGACTGAGTCTCGCTCTGTTGCCCAGGCTAGAGTGCAGTGGTATGATCTTAGTTAGTTCACAGCAACCTCCGCCTCCTGGTTCAAGTGATTCTCTTGCCTCAGCCTCCTGAGTAGCTAGGACTACAGGCATCCCGAGTAGCTGGGACGACAGGCACGCACCACCATGCCCAGCTGACTTTTTTGTATTTTTAGTAGAGACAGGGTTTGGTCTCAAACCCCTGACCTCAGGTGATCCGTCCACCTCAGCCTCCCAAAGTGCCAGGATTACAAGCATGAGCCACGACACTCAGCCTCTATCTTTGTTCTTAAGCATCTATACTTATGAGGGGGAAATCCACAAAGGAAGGAAGAGTACTCATTCTGGATTTTCCCTATGGCTAGCAGGTTAAGGTTAGGTTCAAGGAAAGAAATACAGTACTGGTTCACTGAGGGCAGCTAACCCATATCAGAGCCAGAACAATGAAGAAAAGAAAAAGTCAAGACAGTTGAAAGAATGAAGCGTACAGTTAAGAAATGGACATTTTAAGGCTCAGCTTGAGAAAGTCCGCATATATCTATAGCATGAGGAGGATGACAATATGTTCCCATTCGATCAACCCGAGTAGTTGGAGAGGAGAAGAGAAAATTAGTGAGGTTGATTAAATATGTCTTGAATTGAAAAACAGTCTTATCAATAGAAAAAAAATTAAAGCATTTTAGGTTCTTCTGCAAAGCAGACTAGCAACCCAACTAACTTCAAGCCACAGTCAACCTATCTGGTAGGCAGCCTCCAGAGTCCAGTGCTATCTATAACTTGGAATGCAAACGATTAATCATAATAAGAGAAGAAATCAAGTCTTTGGTTTCCTCACAAGAAAGTAGTATGGGTGTGTCTCTATGACATTTACTAATGTTCAACATTTAAGAACAAAGCCAAAGGGGAAGATAGGCAAAATATTCAACAGTTTGATGTCCAGGTTCTAGGTTGAAAAAGGAACAGACAAGCATGCATTTCTCTGTGGGAGGTAGACTGGAGCTTAATTCCACATGTATTAGTTTGCTGTATTCTTTGATTGAGTCTATTTCTCTTTATGCAAAAATATCCTCCCATCACAGACTACCCAATGAAAAATGAAAATGAGAAGACAGAGGAATCCTGAGGATAAATCAATTTGTCAAATTCAGAAGACAAAGGACTCAAAATTCCAACCCTTTCCTTCAGAGACAGTGCCCCTGAGGCCATTCCCAGTCTGATAATTTGTTTCAGCTATGCTCCCCATACAAAAGTTATGAGTCATATAAAACTGTAAAATGTCAAATAGTCAAATCGCAACCATCATCACTTTGCTCTGGATACAAGAATCCCATAATTTCTTGTCGCATACTTCTTTTTTACTCTAAGGTCTCAGATTCGGAGAAAGGTGAAACAGGGAAGTGTGACATTTAAAAGAAACAAGGTAAAGAAAGCAGGCAGCTGCAAATAAACGATATCCCGAAAGACCAAGACTAAGATGATTTTTTTTCAGGAATTCTAAACAGCTATTCTCCAGGTGTCAGAAAAGAACACTGTCCTCCTCCACAGCTGCATTGGCCTCTCAGAAAATGGTCACTCTTTCAGGTAGGGAAGACACTAATATCACAAAGAAAAAGGTGGGGAGCTGCACTCAGTGCCTGAAAACAATGACTGATGAGTCCACACAAACCAAACCTCCAACAGGGAATACCTAGAAATAATAACAGAAAAGGGGAAAAAGTATCCATAAAGTTGAGAGGGGAAATCAGCCAGTCAGTGTTTCCTTCAGCACTATTATCTCCAAATCCCATGGCCAATTTCTGTTAGTTCACCCAGTGGCAGCTCAAGAAATTCTATAAATGAGTCTCGGGGTTGGCAGGTGAACGAGTAGGGTGCGCACAGGTTAG
The DNA here is from genome assembly GCA_004027835.1 of Alouatta palliata. NCBI lineage: Eukaryota > Metazoa > Chordata > Mammalia > Primates > Atelidae > Alouatta > Alouatta palliata. The sequence goes on along the minus strand of PVKV010031562.1, from coordinate 18,117 downwards.
GTGACTTGTCTTGACGCTGCTGGGAGAGCAAGCACACTGTTTTTAACTTAGATGGTATAATTTTAGGGGTGGCTTGTGGTTAGATAATACTGGTGGGGAGATAAGTAAAGAGTTCCAAGCCAACCTGTGGTGCTGGTGCTGCTTCTGTCCCACAGGACCCTCACAGTCTTCCCAGGTAAGACATATATTAGAACAGCTGGAAACTTATTCATAGCATGTGCTCTAAACTGTCCCCATGGCTTCTCCACCTAGAACATGGGAGTGAAGAAACTGGACATTTTAAACAACGTACTTTAGCTTTGCACTGATATTTTCAGTTTTAATTAGTTTGCATAACAAGCTATACAACATTTTACCACTTTTCCCCGGTTGCTTCACATCAGCAGAATCCAGAAAAATATTTAGACCAAGAAGCACTCTGTGGCTTTTATAAACTTTCGGTTAGCTCCTGTGTTAGCTCTATGAGTTCTGCCTTAAAGAAAATCAAGTTCAAATTTTGCTCAAGGCTGGGTGTGGTGGCTCACACCTGTAATTCCATCACTTTAAGAGACGGAGGCAGGTGGGTCGCCAGGAGTTGGAAACCAGCCTGGTCAAGATGGCAAAACCCTATCTCTACCAAAACTACAAAAAAAATTAGCTGGGCATGGTAGCACATGCCTGTAATCCCAGCTACTAGGGAGGCTGAGGCAGGAGAATCACCTGAACCCAAGAGGTGGAGGTTGCAGTGAGCTGAGATTGCACCACTATACTCCAGCCTGGGCAACAGAGTGAGACTCTGTCCCAAAACAAAACAAAACAAAACAAAACAAAACACACCTGTTTAAATACTGAGACCCACAACAGATAAAGAGAGAAAGGTGGGAGGGGAAAGGGACCCAGGAGTAAATGTAAAGGCAGAATAGAAAGACATTGCTCGATCTGATTACCACAAACTCTAAGTCTTATCAGACAGGAAAGGGTAAGGTCTAGTTTTCTTTAGGGAGAGTCTTTGTCTCTTTAAAGATACTGTTTTTTTTTGTTGTTGTTGTTTTGTTATTGTTTTGAGATAGGATCTTGCTCTGTCACCTGGAGCAGAGTGCAGTGGTGTGATCTCTGCTCAATGCAGCCTCTGCCTCCCAGGCTCTAGTGATCCTCCCATCTCAGCCTCCTGAGTAGCTGGGACTGTGGAAATACACGTACACGCTACCATGCTTGGCTAATTTTTTTAAAAAACTTTTTGTAGAGATGAGATCTCACTATGTTGACCAGGCTGGTCATATTGAGGCCCCATCTGTACTAAAAATAGAAAAACTAGCTGGGCGTGGTGGCACATACCTATAATCCCAGCTACTTGGGAGGCTGAGGCAGGAGAATCACTTGAACCCAGGAGGTGGGGGTTGCAGTGAGCTGAGATCACAGCACTGCACTCCAGCCAGGGCGACAGAGCAAGACCCTGTCCCCCCACTCCACCCCACCTCCCCCAAAAACGACTGGTAAGGCCAAGTACTGTGGCTCATGCTAGTAATCACATAATCACAGCGCTTTGGTAGGCTGAAGTGGGAGGATTGATTGAACCCAGGAGTTCAAGACCAGCCTGCGTAACATAGTGAAACCTTGTCTTTACAAAAAATAAAAAATTAGCTGGGTATGGTGGTGTGCACCTGTAGTCTTAACTACTCAGAAGGCTGAGGTAGGAGGATCACTTGAGCACAGTAATTTGAGGCTGCAATGAGCTATGAATGTGCCACTGCACTCCAGCCTGGTGAACAAGTAGGATGGTCTCTTTAAAAAAAAAAAAAAAAAAAAAAAGGCCAGGCGTGGTGGCTCACGCCTATAATCCCAGCACTTTGGGAGGCCAAGTCGGGCAGATCGCTGAGATCAGGAGTTCGAGACCAGCCTTGTCAATACGGTAAAACCCCGTCTCTACTAAAAATATAAAAATTAGCCAGGCGCGGTGGTGCATGTCTTAACCCCAGCTACTTGGGAGGCTGAGGCAGAAGAATTGCTTGAACCTGGGAGGCAGAGGTTGCAGTGAGCCGAGATCGCGCCACTGCACTCCAGCCTGGGTGACAGACTCTGTCTCAAAAAAAAAGGATGACTGGTGAGTATACTGAATTTGTCTCTATGTGACCTGAGGCCTAATCTATGCAATTCACATTTGGAGCCCATAAAATAGTTTTTAACCAATCTCAACAAGGCCAAGTAAAAGCTAAGTCCTATGCTTGAGAAGAAATAAATTCTTGCTTCTCCCAACCACTGCTATATAAAAGCATAATGTTCCACAGTAATTGGGCACACAAAAATTCCTTGCCTTAGTTTTTAGGAACTTTTCTTCCACATTGCTTCTGTTAAAGGAGCTCTGGATTATAAATGATGCCATGGGTACAGGTTCACTTACAGCCAATTAGTAAGTGCTTGCACAGTTAATTCTGTCAGTCTTACTCCTACACAGAAATACATTTGGCCCCAAGGGGCCCAACCACCCACAGAACTCTTTTGCACATCTTTTACCCTCCAGCACAGAAATAGAGGGCTATATCCTAGAAAATATCCAGAAAAAGAGAAAAGGTAGTTTCCCTGATATCCTATGTCTAGGAAACCAGGGTCCAGCTTCTTATTTGGATGTCATTTCTAAATTCATTTCTCTGAATAACCCAAATAATTACCTAAGACAAGATATTTATTGAAAGTTCTAAATCCATACATCTATACCCTTTGGTATCCTGAAGCTTTCCTCAGGTGAGGCCCCCATCTCTACTAGAATACTGAGAGTTTAAAAAAAAAAAAGACAGTTTAAAAAAAAGCAATTTGTGCCGAGCACAGTGGCTCACACCTATAATCCCAATACTTTGGGAGGCCAAGGTGGTAGGATTACTTGAGCCCAAGAGTTTAAGACCAGTATGGGCAACAAAGTGAAATCCTGTCTCTACAAAAAATATAATAATTAGCCGGGCGTGGTGGCATGAGCAGTAGCCTCAGCTACCTGGGAAACTGAGGTGGGAGAATCATTTGAGCCCAGGAGGCAGAGGTTGCAGTGAGCTGTAATCATACCACTGCATTCCAGCCTAAGCAACAGAGTGAGATCTTGTCTCAAAAGAAAGAAAAGAAAAAAAAGCAATGCATTCAGAGCGTGCTAATAGGCTACCTCAGATCTCAAAGGCTGCTCAGTTGTGGTAGCATGTTGCAGTAATGGCCCCAAATGGTTCAAGCCTTCCTGTATCCATTGCCTTAGAGAGTCACCTTCCTGGTTTGGGGCTTAACTAAACAGCTTGCTTTAGCTGGTAGGATGGACAAAAGCAAACATGACATAAAGAGAGACTCAAAAAGTGCTTGTGCAGTAGGGCTTGATCTCTCTTGCTTCTTCTTAGAACCTTGAGACTCTCACGCCTGTAACCCCAGCACTTTGGGAGGTGGAGGCGGGAGGATCACCTGAGGTCAGGAGTTCAAGACGAGCCTGGCCAACATGGTGAAACCCTGCCCCTACTAAAAATACAAAAATTAGCCAGGCGTGGTGGTGGGCGCCTGTAATCCCAGCTACTGAGGCAGGAGAATCACTCGAACCTGGGAGGTGGAGGTTGCGTTGAGCTGGGATTGCGCCACTGCACTCCAGCCTGGGCGACAGAGCAAGATTTCTCACAAGAAAAAGAAAGAAAGAAAAAAAAAGAGAACCCTGAGACACTATATGAAGAAGCACAGGTTAGTTTACTGGTGAACAGAAAACAGACAAGTCATCCCTGCTGAAGCCAAACAGCCTGCCAAATGCCAAATACATGTGTGAAGCTATCTGTTATTAGTTTTCTATGCCTGCCATAACAATGACCAGAAACTCAGTGGCTTAAGCAAGACAAATTTATTCTCTCTCAGTTCTACAGGCCAGAAGTCCAACAAGAGACTCATTGGGCTAGAACCAAGTTGTTGGCGGGGCCGTGTTCGGGTCTACTCCTCACTGCTGGCTGTTAGCAGAGGCCATTCCCATCTTCTATCATTGTAGCACCTTGAATGACCCTTCTGCCTTCCTCTTTCACTTTTAATGGCTCATGTAATCATATTAGGTCCACCCAGATAAATCAGAATAATCTTTCCACCTCAAGACCTATAATCTGAATCACAACTGCAAAGCCCCTTTCACCATATAAAGTAACATATTCACAGGTTCTGGGGATTAAGATGTAGACCTCTTAGGCAGATCATTATTCTACCTACTAAACTATCTAAGATCACTCACATCCAGCCAAGCCATCAATTGACCACAGAGAAGAGCCAATGGCGCACATCAGATGAACTGCAATTGGACTCACAGAATTGTGAGAAACAATAATTGTCTTATGCCACTAAATTTGGGGGTGGTTTGGTCAGCAGCAAAAGCTAAATGACATAATGACGAAGGCTACACCACTTCCCAGGGTTGTGCAACCCTCATCCCGATATATGCCATCTTTCCTTCTTTGCTCTAGAGATCAACAAGCATGCCTTAAAAGTAACTGGCAGTTTTTTGTTCTCTGACTCATAAAACAAACTAATTCATTTTATTCTTTCTTCTAGTCCAGATCTAGAGACTATTGCTGAAATTTAACCAAAGTCTGCCCTATTATCTCAACACAACCAGAGAGAGGCTTTTTGCTCTACAACTTCGGAAGCTACATACATGAGGAAAATATATATACACACTGCAAGTCCCAGGGAATGATTTCAAGGAAGGACTATCTTTTGATAGAGCTAAAGCTGCTGGTGGAAGAGGAAAATTTCACTGCCATCCAACTATCTCTCCTCTACTTATAGAGATCAATGAGGGGTTTGGGGCACAGCCTCTAGAAGAGGAATCTCTAACTCTTCACTAGCAAAATTAATTTTCTTAACTGGGCTCCCCCTCAAATTTGTTGATACTTAAAGGTCTGGAAAACTTCAGTAGAAGGAAAATGCCAACAGCAAGTTAATGTCCTCTTGGCTCTTTTGGCTGACTTCCCTGTGCCTGGGTCTTGACTATTAATTGAATGCTGTTCATATTCCATCTCAAAAACAAATGAGGATGGAGACCAGAGGCCTGCCTTCCCCAGACTGATAAGAGCAGCACGGTGCAATTATACCCGAACAGCTTTGTTTTGGAATGTAATCACCGCCCCAGCCTTCTTCCCAATGGGATGGCAACAGTGTAATTACCTCTTCAGGATTCATTGTTTGGGAATATAATTCTTATACAGGGCCTTCGTTCTACGGGAAAGGATCTGCGACAAGGATATAACAGCATATGTAGCCCCCTCCCCAGTAGCAGTCTTCTGAGCTAAACATACTATTTTTGTTCTCGCTTTTTTTTTTTTGAGACGGAGTTTTGCTCTTATTGCCCAGGCTGCAGTGCCATGGCGCAATCTCAGCTCACTGCAATCTCCACCTGCTGGTTTCAAGCGATTCTCCTGCCTCAGCCTCCCGAGTAGCTGGGATTACAGGCATGCATCACCATGCCCGGCTAATTTTCTATTTTTAATAGAGATGGGGTTTCTCCATGTTGATCAAGCTGATCTCGAGCTCTGGCCCTCAGGTGATCCACTCATCTCAGCCTCCCAAAGTGTTGGGAATTACAGGCATGAGCCACCGCACCCAGCCTATTTTTATTCTCTGAAGGTAAAGCCTGAGATTAGATTTTAGCCTGTTTTTCTACCAACAAAGAATTGGATCACACCCAGTGGTGGTTCTGTTGGAAAAGTCCCAATCTAGAGCAGGACTGCCTGAGAATTTCCACTCTGTCAAGTACTAGCTATGGTTTTGGGCAAACTACTTCATTCTTTTAGCCTAAGTTTCCTCGTCTGTAAAAACGATAATGTATTATAGCAATGCAGTACTTGACACAGAACAAATGTTCTTAGGAGTTCTGTTTTATTTAGCGAATTTGAAATTCTATATTCCAAAGTCCCCACGTTTTGCAAGTTTTGGTTACTACATCCTTGTAGTATAATGTGAAGTCAGGTAATATGATGTTTCTAGCTTTGTGGGGTTTTTGTTGTTGTTGTTGTTTTTGCTTAGGATTGCTTTGGCTATTGAGGCTCTTTTCTGGTTCTCTATGAATTTTAGGATTGTTTTTCTCTAAAATACTATTTCATGGTCAAATCTAAGCTTGAGTTACTAAATTCTGTCTTTTCACAACCCCTCTGCCAGTTCAGCATGATGGGCAATGTTTTGGATAATTATAAATGCTGTTATAGAACTGTCATAATCTCAGAGCTATTTGCCTGGGTGAAACTTCACTCTAATGAGCAGAAGTGACTGTGTATATTTCCATGTCATTCCTTTCATTTATGTTACCAGTTCAAGGGAAACTGTAAAAGACTGTTGTGAATTCTTGCTGTTGGGAGTCAGCAAATATTACAAAAAGCAGCCACTGGTACTATATCAATACGGCAGATTTTGGAGACAATTCACCTTTCTGGTCAGTTTCATTTGTGAAAACAAATATTCCTCACATGTTTACTGTGCACCCCACTTCACAGGAACAAGGGAAAAACCCTGTTCCCAATGGGAACTTCAACCCTTTACCTTCTGTCTAGCTTCCCTCTGTTCCTTTGTACCCTGGACCAGTTAACTTCCCTGCATTAGGAAGGAATATTTTCGGCTTCTGCTTTACCAACTATGAGCCACAAGAGTAAAAACCATGAGTTTGTTTACCATGCATCCCTAGAGAATGTAGCCCCACAGCTCAAGTCAGTAGAAATGGTGCTGGGCCCCTTCTGCATGGCACAAAGCTGCAGTGAGCTAGGCCTATGATGAACTCAGGGAATCACCTCAACAGCCCTATAACATGAGAGACTATCTTTACAGGGTGAGTATGTGGTTATAATATGACTCTCTGGTTCCGGGGTGACACTCAACGGCTGCCAAAAGAAATACCCCAAGGAGTCTTAACACTCCCAAAGGTCCCCAGTCATCTATTTGGAGGAGTTTCTTTCCCCATCATGGCTTATACAAAGATATCCATGCTTGCTCTTCAAGCTGAATGGCATGAGAACCCAGGGGAAGGTTGGCCTTATGGATCAGCAAGTGTTAAAGAAAAGAAATTAACACCCACAGGTTGGCTCTACTTTAGTAGAAAAGGTGAGAGGTGCTGTCTGCCAGCTCCCATGGCATTTCCAGCCAGGCTGGAATAAACGAGGCTGTTTGGAGATAGGAAAAGGGAAAGAGAAAGAAAAGCTAATGTGAGCTCAGAGTTTTAAAAAGGAGGAGGTTGGCCAGGCACGGTGGCTCACGCTTGTCATCTCAGCACTTTGGGAGGCCAAGACTGGTGGATCACCTGAAGTAAGGAGTTTAAGACCAGCCTGGCCGGGTGCATTGGCTCACGCCTGTAATCCAAGCACTTTGGAGGCCAAGGTGGGCGGATCACCTGAGGTTGGGAGTTCAAGACCAGTTTTTTTTTTGTTGTTTAAAAAAAAAAAAAAGACCAGTCTGAACAATATGGTGAAACCCCATCTCTACTAAAAATACAAAAATTAGCTGGGCTTGGTGGTATACGCCTGTAGTCCCAGCTATTTAGGAGGCTGAGACAGGAGAATTGCTCGAACCTGGGCGGTGGAGGTTGCAGTGAGCGCACCACTGCACTCTAGCCTGGGTGACAGAGCAAGACTCTGTCTCCAAAAAAAAAAAGTAAAAAGGAGGTAGAGGGTTAGTTAGCATGGATTATTAGCTTCCAGCATTCATACTGCTTGCTCACTTTGGTAAAAACTGATGGAGTAGATGGGACAGCAAAGAGAATTGTTCCAAGGCTCTCAAGGGGTGGTAGGGGATCTCTAACCCTAAGGAAAGTTTGAAATGTAAAGAAAGACTACTGCCTGTAGTCCCAGCTACTCGGGAGGCTGAGGTGGGAGGACTGCTTGAGCCCAGGAGTTCTGGGCTATAGTGTGCTATGCCAATCGGGTGTCCACACTAAGCTCAGCATCAATATGGTAACCTCCCGGGAACGAGGGACCACCAGGTTGCCTAAGGAGGGTGAACCGGCCCAGGCTGGAAACGGAGCAGGTCAAAACTCCTGTGCTGATCAGCAGTGGGATAGCGCCTGTGAATAGCCACTAGGCAACATAGCAAGACCCCATTTCTTTAAAAAAATACAAATAAAAACAAAGACAACAAAGAAAGCTGCTGCTTCCACTGGAAAATACAGGCTGTGACCTCACATTTGGCATTCTCCTTCCTCACATCTCCTGCAGATTTCCAGATCATTGCATTTGTTCTGAGGGGTTGCAAAACATGTCAAAGCACATATTAATCATAACCTAAGAAGAAAGAAGTAAAAGAATTCTGGCATCACACTGACTCATTATAGATTAGAGGGGCTCTTCAGCTGGCACCTCCAAAATGAGCAGTAATTCCAAGGAGCACACAACCATGGGACTTAATAAGCTTTGGGATCACTTTAGGTCTAGGGAGGCCCCAGAGTACAGAGAACTTAAAGTACAAGTAAATAGTGGCGCCTCGATCCAGACATACGGACATTAAGGTTTCTATTTTGTACTAGTTTCCATTCCCACCGACAATGTATACGCATTCCCTTTCCACTGCATCCGTACCACCACCTATTCTTTTTTGGCTTTTGTTAAAAGGCCATTCTGACTCGAATGAGGTGGAATCTCATTATGGTTTTGCATTTCCCTGATGATTAGTCATGTTTGGCATTTTTTCTCATGTTTGCTGGACATCTGTATATCTTCTTTTGAGAAATGTCCATTCGTGTTGTTTGTCTACTTTTTAAGAGGATTGTTTTTTCCTTGCTGATTTGAGTTCCTTGTAAATTCTGGATATTAGTTCTTTGTTGGATGTATAATCTACAAGTATTTTCTCCCATTCTTTAGCCTATTTACTATTGGTTATTTCATATAAATGACAAATGTCCTTCCAGTGCACCACTTACTCATGCTTACAACCCCAATCAAAAGATGAATGGGTACACATTCGGAGAGCTTCTTCAAATCGTACTGAAAGATATATGTAAGTCCTTGATCCAGACCCAGGCTTATGCCCCTCCTCCCTTAGCTAATCGATCAGGATTGGCAGTTAAAGTCCCAGGGGTATTAGTAAATTTTTAGTGGCGGGGCCAAAACAAAACAGAAAACTGGGCCACTCCCTGGCTAGATGTGAACTCCGTGAGGGCATAACCATTTAATTATTCTGTAATACCCAAAGCTTTCTGGAAAATACTAATCATTTAGAAAGTGCCGTGTACACTGGCTGGGCGCGGTGGCTCACTCCTGTAATTCCAGCGCTTTGGGAGGCTGAGGCCTCCCAACGAGGTCAGGAGGTCGAGACCATCCTGGCAAACGTGGTGAAACCCCGTCTCTACCAAAAATACAAAAATTAGTTGGGTGTGGTGACATGTGGCTGTAGTCCCAGCTACTCAGGAGGCTGAGGCAGGAGAATTGCTTGAACCCGGGAGGTGGAGGTTGCAGTGAGCTGAGATCACACCATGGCACTCCAGACTGGCGATGGAGCAAGACTCCATCTCAAAAAAAAAAAAAAAAAAAAAGTGCTGTGTACATTTTAAGGTGACAATACAGAAAGGACAGATGGGTAAAGCATAAATGGGAAAAGATCAAGAGGAAATTTCCTGGGGAAAGAGAGACAGAAGCACAGAAAAACTTAGTCACACATATAAAAGGAACAGAAAAGTTCATTGACAAGGCCCAGTATTTTTCCCTAAAAAAGCCTGAAGAAGCACAGGCAATTCAGCTTAGAAACTGGGTTCCACATTCTCAATACGCACACTTCCCACTAGTGGTATAAGAAGATAAGGTAAAGGGCTGAGGTAGAAAGGACCCAAATGCTCCAGTGACTGGTGGACACCAAATAAGTAAAAGGCCCCAGGTGCTACAAGGCAACTGGGAAGGCTGAGTTCTCTGGGAGGAGTACTGCACTTACTTCTCTGTTTCCCAGGCAACAAAGCCAGCCTCTTATTCCCTTCACTTTCATCACTGGAGCAAAATGAAATGTAATTGGGTTAATTATTAAAGCAGCACTAGCCAGTACCACCACCACTAATTGTCCATTTATCTGGGGTTTATAAACAGCCATCTTAATTGATGTTTAGTTGGAATGTACCACTCACGTTATCTGCCTGGCTACTGGGTACCAGATGGGTACACTGCAGAAAGATAAAGGGAGCTCAAAGAGATAAAAAACCCAACACCAGAAATATTATGCATTTCTGTTCACTTTCAACTAAGTAATATCATGATGGCCCTTAACTGCATTCTCTAATATTAATCTATCCCAGATTTGCCAGTTCAAGTGAAGATCTGCTATATAGTGATTAAGCAATTTGTTGTATTAGACAGCTATGATATCAGATGGTGAAATAAGGCTAATTTCTAAAAGTTAGCCAGCCTGAGGCTCTAGATGCCCACCCCAGTTGACCAAGTGAGACTAAAAAGTCCTCCTGAATATAATTCCCAAAGGTACCAGGGAAGTAGGGAACATCTAAGAGAGAGTTTTTAAAAGAGATGGGGGGGGGGCTAAGCTAAGTGGCTCATGCCTCTAATCCCAGGACTCTGGGAGGCCAAAGCAGGCAGATCACCTGAAGTCAGGAGCTCGAGATCAGCCTGGCCAACATAGTGAAACCCCGTCTCTACTAAAAATATAAAAATTAGCTGGGCATGGTGGTGGGCGCCTATAATCCAAGCTAGTCAGGGGGCTGAGGCAGGAAAATGGCTTGAACCCAGGAGACGGGGGTTACAGTGAGCCAAGATGTCGCCACTGCACTCCAGCCTGGGTGACAGAGTGAGACTCTGTCTCAAAAAAAAAAAAAAAAAAAAATTAAAAATAACAATAAATAAATAAATAAGAGATGAGAGGGGCTGGGCACCATAACTCAAATCTGTAATTCCAGCACTTTGGGGTACTGGCATGGGTGGATCACTTGAGCCCAGGAGTTAGAGACTAGCCTTGGGCAACATGGCAAAACCCCATCCCTACAAAAAGTACAAAAATTAGATGAACATGTTGGCATGTGCCTATAGTGCCACCTACTCAGGAGGCTGAGGTAGGAGAATAGCTTGGCCGGGCGCAGTGGCTCACGCCTGTAATCCCAGCACTTTGGGAGGCCGAGGCGGGTGGATCACGAGGTCAAGAGAGCGAGACCATCCTGGTCAACGTGGTGAAACCCCGTCTCTACTAAAAATACAAAAATTAGCTGGGCATGGTGGCACATGCCTGTAGTCCCAGCTACTCGGGAGGCTGAGGTAGGAGAATTACTTGAACCCAGGAGGCGGAGGTTGCGGTGAGGCGAGATCGCGCCATTGCACTCCAGCCTGGGTAACAAGAGCGAAACTCCGTCTCAAAAAAAAAAAAAAAAAAGGAGAATAGCTTGAGACCAGCAGGTTGAGGGTGCAGTGAGCCGTGACTGGGTCACTGACAACCAAAAATAAAGTTAACGAGGAAAAGAAGGCTGGGCACGGTGGCTCATAACTGTAATCCCAGCAGTTTGGGAGGTCGAGGTGGGCAGATCATGAGGTCAGGAGCTCGAGACCAGCCTGGCCAGCATGGTGAAACCCCATCTCTAGTAAAAATACAAAAATTTAGCTGGGTGTGGTGGTACACGCCTGTAGTCCCAGCTACTTGAGAGGCTGAGGCAGGAGAATTGCTTGAACCTGGCAGGCGGAGGTTGCAGTGAGCCAAGTTTGCGCCACTGCACTCCAGCCTGGGCAACAGGGCTAGACTCCATCTCAAAAATTAAAAAGAAAAAAAAAAAAAGAGAAAAGAAAAATAAATTTTATGAAAGGTATAGTTCTGTCTTCCACACCAAGCAACAAGCAGAAGGATGCCTGATGCCTGAGACAAGACTGCATCAATCAATAATTTAACACCATATTATTGGGTTTGTAATATATATAGATGTAACATTAGTATATGCATAACAGCAGAAAGGAGGTAGGAGGGAATGGAGCCATAGGGGAACAACACATAGTGAAAAATGTTTCTGTATCTTACCAAAATTAAGTATGTATAAATTGGAAGTTGATCCTAACAAAATACATTCAAAATGGAAAAAAGGAATTTAAAAGACATATTAGATGTTGATTTAATACAAATGAAGTCAGTAAAGAAGGACAGAGGAATAAAAACATTAGAAATACAGAAAACAAACTAAAATGGCAAAAAAAAAAAAAAACAAAGTATATCAATAATAATATTAAATGTGAATGAACTAAACAACCAAAAAGCAGAGATTGTCAGACTAGATAAAAAACAAGCTCCAATTATATGTTTTCTATCAGATACATAGTTCAGATTCAAAGAGCTAAACAGGTTGAAAGTAAAAGGATGGAAAATAATATATCATGTAATCAACAACCATAAAAGAGCTGGAGTAGCTATATTATTATAAGAAAAAACTGACTTTAAAACAAAAATATTACTAGAGAGAGAGGGACAACAAATAATGGTAAAATAGTTAATTTATCAGGAACACATATCAACTGTAGATATATGTGCAACTAATGACAAAGTCACAAAATGTATTAATCAAAAACTGACAAAATTGGGTCAGGCATGGGGGCTCACACCTGTAAATTCCAGGACTTTGGGAGGCCAAGGCAGGTGGATCCCTTGAGGTCAAGAGTTCAAGACCAGCCTGGCCAATATGGTGAAACCCCATCTCTACTAAAAATACAAAAATTAGCTAGGCCTGGTAGCATACACCTGTAATCCCAGGTACTCAGGGGGCTGAGGCAGGAGAATTGCTTGAACCCAGGAGGTGAAGGCTGAAGTGAGCTGAGATCAGGTCACTGTACTTCACCCTAGGCAACAGAGCAAGATTTTGTCAAAAAACAAACAAACAAACAAACAAAACTGACAAAATTGAAGGAAAAAACACACAATTCAATAATAATAGAGATTTCAATACTCACCCTCAATAAAAGATAGAACTAAACAGAAAATCAGCAAGGATATACAAAGCTGGAACAATGCTATCAACCAAGTAGATTAAACTGGGATCTACAGGACACTCCACTAAGGAACAGCAGAATACACATTCTTCTCAAGCACATGGGTAACATTCTCTAGAAGAGCCTATACACTAAGCCATAAAACAAATTCCAATAAAATTAAAATAAATAAAATTGCACAAAGTATGCTCTCAGACCATGATCAAATTAAATAAGAAATCAACAACAGAAGGAAATTTGGCAAATTCAAAATATGAAAACTGAACAACACACTCCCAAAAAACTAATGGGTCAAAGAAGTCATACTAAGAAGTGACACAATTCAGTAAAACAGTGTCTTTTTTAATATTTAAAAAGAAGAAGTCATAAGATAAATTAGGATAACTGGGCACAAAGCCATCTCTTGCTCAAGACACTGGACCAGGCCCTAATGACCTGTGGATAGGAGCAAGAAAATCCTGACACTTCCCATTGATTTTAATCAAAATAGTAAATTAAGCATATCAGGTCCACATCTGCTGGGAGCAGATGCTCATTAGGATGAAAGTAAAAAAGATTATGCAGGACAGATAACTAATACCCTACATTACCCAGGCCCCTATTCCTCAGAAGTTTTTTGTTCTTCCAGTAATTACCAGGAAGCTGTCAAATGCCAAGCTTATTTCACTTTTATGAGGCCTCAAACATGCAGAAAAATATTATAAGCTTAAGAACCTTTTGGCAGATACTCCTTACTTGAACTCAAACAAAACATGGCACAGATGACAGGACAGAACTCTCTCTCTTTTTTTTTTTTTTTTTTTTTTTTTTTTGAGACCAAGTCTTGTTCTGTCACCCAGGCTGGAGTACTGCACAATCTCAGCTCACTGCAACCTCCACCTCCCAGGTTGAAGCGATTCTCCTGCCTCAGCCTCCCGAGTAGATGGGATTACAGGTGCCCACCATCACATCCGGCTAATTTTTGTGTTTTCAGTAGAGGCGGGGAGTCACCATGTTGGCCAGGCTGGTCTGGAACTCCTGAACTCAGGTGATCCACCTGCCTCAGCCTCCCAAAGTGCTGGGATTACAGGTGTGAGCCACCACGCCTGGCCAAGAACAGAATTCTTAATCAGGAAGACTTGGTTTAAAGTTCCAGGTCAGCTTCTCTCAGTGTGATATTGGGCAAGTGACATCAGTTTTCTTCCCTACAGAATGGAAATGCTATCACCTACTTCACAGGGTTGCTGCAAAGATTAAAAGAGATGAGGGGGAAAGACAGTACCTGGCCCACAGTAGGCAGTCATTAGCTTCATTTCCCTCACTTCAGTTGCTGTTACTACACAGAGCTAGTTGTCTGCTACAATGTCAGCAGGGGGAGCTCCTCAGACTTCTGCATGTTCTCCCAAAATTTTACCTGGTAGAGCTGCAATAGCTTTATATGTATTTACAGCTCTTTAAGCATGGGTCTAGAATTTGTGTTGTTGAAGATGGGGAAAGGCCTGGGTTGATGACCAATTGGAGGCTACCAGGAACCTACAGAATTGCAGGTGAAGGCACCAAGATAAGGGAGAAGAGGTGAAATTCATAGACTATCAAAACACGTTTTTAAAAAATTTTTAGTATCTTAAAAATTCTTTTTGCAATAACTTACTCTTCACCTTATAACGCTTTTCTATAGTAGCTTCTGTTTTCTATTATTGCTCTCAGTCTCTTGTGGGAGGAAGTAGAACAGATCTTGATTTTCCACAAATCCGTTTTTGTTGATGATTCTGAATGGCTTTGCTTAGGGTCCACTGAGGACTCATTTGGCACTACAGTACTGGCCACACCCCCTAAAACTGCAGGTGTGTGTCTGCTTTGTCCCTCCAGGTCTGCCAAATTTCCAAGCTTCATCCTTGCAAAAAGCAACTCACCATACAAAAGTTCCACTTATGTTTAGAGTAAGACTGAGACATGGCTAACCAGCTAGACTTTGAGCTACAGCAAAGCAGACATCATGTCTGTCCTCTTCACTCTGGTAGCCTAGAACAGTACCTGGCATATAACAGCTACAGAACAAATGTCTGCTAAATGTAATTGTTCTGGGACCACTACAATCTCATTCCAATCATACAAGACAAAGTGCCTTTCCAGGAAAATTGGGAGTGCTTACTGCTAAAAGGCCAATTGCTCTTTCACTCTGAAAGCTATTTTTATCACAGCTCAATTACATGATCACAAGTAAGTTTAATAAAAAGCAAAACATCTGTATCCAGGAGGGCAAGAAGGCTCAGGAAAAGAGCGGTTACATAATAAGATTTTCCTCAGCAAGCACCGCTGGATCATAAAAACCTATGTCTAGGAACCATTTAAATTGAAGAATTAAAACAAATAAGAACAACACTGAGGTTCCCTGGGAGCTCTCTCCCTCTTATAAGGTCCTAGGAAAAAGAATGACATTTTAATGCTTTGTTCTTTAAAACAACTGTGAGGGGGCAGATTGGGAAGGTGGTTTACAGTCCACTGCCCCTATTTCTCTACTTCCTAGCTGCATCACTCTGGGCAAGTTAGCCCTCTGGGCTTCAGTTTCTTCCACTGATAATTTTATAATCGCACCTATCTCCTATGATTACCGGAAGACAGAAATGAAATATGTGTAAAGCGCTTAAAATACTCCCTAGTATATAGCAAGTGCTCAATAAATGTTAGGCTTTTGTTGCTGTATTATTATTACTGGAATTTTCTCAAGAGAAGAAAACAAATGATACAACTGCCAATAGAATCTGGAGGGTCATCAAAATATCAACAAATGATAAACACTCTGTAATATGTATCTTGAAAAACTGGTAGAAACTAGTTTAATGGTGAATGGAAACCATCTGCTAATCTAACTCAAGAGTGAGATTCCAGGGAGTCTAGAGTTTCTTCCCCTAATGGCATTCTGCATCCTTTGATAGATTTTCTCAGCAGATTTCACATCTGTAAACAGCCACCCGCTGGAACACAGCCCCTATATTCAAAGGTATCCATAGGTGTAATTAGGCCATTTGGGGTCAGACCACTAAGCATAAAGTAGAAAACAGGAAACGGAGGTAAAGAGGTCTTCGAGGCAAGGCAGAAAAAAACAACATACAGCTGTTCCCCCAAGCTAAATGCCAAGGAAACAGAAATCTGCCAGCAGTAGAGAAGCAGGAGGTGCTGTATGGGGCGGTGGAGGCAGATGTCTGGAACAAAGAAGGGTGGAGAAGAGCTCTGGAGTACTGCCTGGCAGCAAGTGATTATCTGCCAGTGAAAAGCTTCCACGTGCCTTCAGTGAAGCCACACAGAAGTGCCAGGCGGGGAGAGGCACGGGCCACAGCATCTGTTTTACAACTAGGGCCAGAGCCTCCTCAGATGAGGCTGTCAGGAGACTGTGGCGTAGTCTGCTCTCCTGCCAGGCCAGAGCCTATGAAGTCCTAGTGTCTGACAGAGAAACCACTGAGGTTTCTGGAATTTCTAAGCATTGATGTTGGATCAAACATACTATTTAGGAAAGGCCAGATCCCACAGCCTTGATGCTGTCACAGCAGCTAGGTTAGGAAATCACAAAATAAAGCTTGTAACATCCTTGCAGCCTGACAGTGCCACTGCCTCAACAGATCCCTCTCCACCTTTAATCACCACATGGCCCAGATTCTCCAAAACAGAATGTCATTTTAAAACTTTTAATAAAGATGCTTATTAAAGATCTCTCTAAATGTGGCTTTTTATATCTTTTATGCTTTTGCATTCATAAATTTATAAGCCGGCAGTGGAGGTGGGAGGGAGCGGGGAGGTGATGGGGAAACAACCTTTGCCACATATAAAAATGGAATTCTGCTTTGTTTCCTTCTCTAGAGACTGACCAGAAGCAGTAGCACATACCACATCTCAAAACACAATCACAACACGCCTCAGAGCCCAAAAACATCTGTCACTAAGCTATTCAACCATCACAACACTGTCTCCGTGGGGCTTGCTCAGCCCATTTTCTGTTCTGTGGAGATTTCTGAGCCAGCTCCAAGGGTGCTTCCCTCTTCTCCTTCCTCAGAAGATTCCACAGTGCCTGGAAACTCCATGTGCTGGCAGTACCAAAGGAGTGGAGAGATATGCACTAAGCTCCTAATCAAATCACAGCATCTGGCTCATGAATACCTCACCAACCGAAACATAAATATGACAACTTTACCATTCAATTAAAGGCATAGCTAGAATTTAATTGCTGGATTAAGAAACAAACGGTTTAAACAAATAATTTAAAAGAAAAAAAAAGGTCTGGGGAAAGTAGGAATAGGGTAAGAGAAACATTTTTCTTCAACCCATTTCCTGCCTTGAAGTAAGGAACTGAGTATTAAACCGTGACCCCAAAGTAGAAGGCCAAGACACCATCACATCAACATAGGTAAAGGAGGGAGCAGAGTTATTTGGCTCCTTGCTCCTTCACATTTTCAAAAGCCAAATAAACATTTCCTTACCTGCCAGGACCCTGTTAACAGAAGAGTGAGTAGCCAAGCCAGGCTGTCCACGTTCATGAAAAATCCCAGCATAAGGCAAGTACTCAGGCAGCAAGAAACGCCTACAAGAAGGAATCACGTGTGAAAAGCTGACTAAAGACTACCATAAAACAAAGGAGATACTACCTACACTCAAAAATCTAGGCTAAGGGACCCACTGAATCCACAGATGCCCAGAAAGGAATAAAAACTCCCAAGATTGGTCCTTCCACAGATGGGTATCTTTTTCTTATCCCTCCTTCTAAAGTTCCCCCAACACTTCTATTCTTAAACAGGATTCTCCCACCACCGCTTTTTCATCTGTTTTCAATGTGGCTAACCATCAGCTGTCAAGAATTTAGATGGCAGGGTTGGGCTGTAGGGCCCCCAGGAAACAAGTCCAGATATGGACAAACCAAAGATCAGAAAGTAGGTTTAAAACTAAATCCTCTGGCTGGGTTGGGGGGTCTTACACTTGTAATCCCAGCACTTTGGGAGGTCAAGGCGGGTGGATCATGAGATCAGGAGTTCGAGATCTCCTGGCCAACATGGTGAAACCTGGTCTCTACTAAAAATACAAAAATTAGCTGGGCACAGTGGCAGGTGCCTGTAATCCCAGCTACTCAGGAGGCCAAGGCAGGAGAACTGCATATGCTCAGGAGGTGGAGGTTGCAGTAAGCTGAGATAGCACCACTGCACTCCAGCCTGGGAGAGACAGGGAGAGAAGAGAAAGAGAAGAGAGAAGAGAGAAG
>PVKV010031561.1:0-20864 GCA_004027835.1 Alouatta palliata | reverse complement strand
TTTTTTTTTTTTTTTTTTTTTTTTTTTGAGACAGGATCTTGCTCTGTCGCCCAGGCTGGAGTGCAGTGGTCCAATCTCCAGTCACTGCAACCTCCACCTCCCAGGTTCAAGTCATTCTCATGCCTCAGCCTCCCAAATAGCTGGGATTACAGGTGCCTGCCACAACACTCGGCTAATTTTTGTATTTTTAGTAGAGACAGGGTTTCACCATGTTGGTCAGGCTGGTCTCAAATGCTGACCTCAAGTGATCTGCCAGTCTCGGCCTCCCAAAATGCTGGGATTACAGGTGTGAGTCAGTGTGCCTGGCCAGGACTCAGCTTTGAAGTCAGCCAAACTTGGCTTTAAATCCCAGCTCTGTGGGGTGGGGGAGATAGAGGAAGGATAGATAGCTTTAGGAGAAATACCTAATGTAGATGATGGCTTCATGGGGGCAGCAAATCACCATGGCACATGTATACCTACATAAAAAACCTGCACGATCTGCACATGTATCCCAGAACTTAAAGTATAATAATAAAAAAAGAAAATAAATTAGATTGAAAAATAAATAAATAAATCCCAGCTCTGTTACTTATCAGATGTATTCAAGTTATATACTTGTCTCAGCCTCAGTTTCCTTATCTGCGTATTCAAGTTATATACTTGTCTCAGCCTCAGTTTCCTTATCTGCAACCGGGAATTCAATTGAAAGCCCAATCATCAACAGTTAACCAGGCCAAAAGCTTTTTGCTGAGCACTGAGCCACTAGGCTTCTGGTCAGCCCGCAATCTCCTGGGATGTTACCCATCAGCTGGAATTTCCTGTGCTCCTAGAGAAAAGCAGAACTGAACTGTGGAACCATGAAGCCAACCAGAGAGTGGCAGGGGGGAAGCTGTTCTGTGTTGCTGAGAGGGATGCAGAAATCCTCAACCCTGCTGGGGGGCTAGAACCATGTCCAAATTCCTGGGCCATCTTAGCAAAACCCAATAGGGCAACTGAAAGTTACTGTGCAGTTCACTGAGGCATAATTTTACTTGTGAAACAGAAACTGGTGCTGGGTGGGGTTGAAAGTAGGGGAGGTTGGGGTAGGAATTTGAGAGGCGAGCTGTAAATCACTAAGACCAGAAAGGTCTGGCCATAAATAAAAAGGTTGTGTAAGAGGCCAGTCTAGAAAATCGTGGTTTATATAGTTCCCAATCACTAGGAAGTCTCTGAAGTAGATGGGGCTTTGGGTACTCTGGTCTTTCCCATACCAGAAGGTAGGTCAGCTGCTTTTCTTTTCTTTCATTTTTTTTGAGACAGGAGCTCACACTCTCATCTAGGCTGGTGCAGTGCCACGATCATGGCTCACTGCAGCCTTGAACTCCTGGGCTTAAACCATACTCTTGCCTCAGCCTCTCAAGTAGCTGAGACTGCAGGTGTGTCCCCCCATACCCAGCTAATTTTTTTTATTTTTTGTAGAGAAGTTGTCTCCCTGTTACCACAGCTGCTCTTGAGCTCCTGGCCTCAACTGATCCTCATGCTTCAG
Source organism: Alouatta palliata (assembly GCA_004027835.1). Classification (NCBI taxonomy): domain Eukaryota; kingdom Metazoa; phylum Chordata; class Mammalia; order Primates; family Atelidae; genus Alouatta; species Alouatta palliata. The sequence goes on along the minus strand of PVKV010031561.1, from coordinate 19,357 downwards.
CCTCCCAAAGTGCTAGGATTACAGGCATGAGCCACTGTGCCCAGCTCAGCTGCTTTGAGGTGGAAAAGTGAGGAGTGGCTGTGGGACTCAGGCAGAATAAGACATAAGCTACCATTACCCTTGACTTCGATGGATGAGGTTGAAAAATCCAGCTTGAGAAAGATAAATCCTGAAATTTCCACTAAGAGCTGCCTAGACTGACTGCCACTTATTTGTACCTTTCCTAACAGAGGTCAAGATTTTCTTGCCCTATGGTTTAATCCATCCTGGGATCATCTGCTAATACAACCAACTGAACTTTATTGTTAATAAAGCCTTAAAAAATAGTTAGAGAATCCCAGACCTGGGAAGGAATTCCAAAGGTCATCAAGATCTTGAAGCAAGCCTATACCTAATAAATCAAGGCAGAAGAATGCTGAGCCTGTCAGAGGTACTTGAACCGGAGCAATTCCATCTTGAATAGGGGCTGGGTAAAGTCAGGCTGAGACTTGCTGGGCTGCATTCCCAGGTGATTAAGGCACTCTAAGTCACAGGATGAGATAGGAGGTCAGCACAAGATACAGGTCAAAAAGACCTTGCTAGTAAAACAGCATGTGATAAAGAAGCCAGCCAAAACCCACTAGAACCAAGATGGTGATGAATGTGACCTCTGATGGTCCTCAGTGCTCATTATATGCTAATTACAATGTATTATCATGCTAAAAGACACTCCAGACAGCGCCATGACAGTCGAAATGCCATGGCAATGTCAGAAAGTTATGCTATATGGTCTAAAAAGGGGAGGAACCCTCAGTTCTTAGAATTGCCCACCCCTTTCCTGGAAAACTCATGAATAATCCACCCCTTGTTTAGCATATAATCAAGAAATAACCATAAAAATAGCCAAGCAACAACAACAACAATTTTTTTTTTTGATACAGAGTCTTGCTCTGTCACCAGGCTGGAGTGCAGTGGTGCGATTTCAGCTCACTGCAACCTCTGCCTCCTGGGTTCAAGCGATTCTCCTGCCTCAGACTCCGGTGTAGCTGGGATTACAGGTGCCCACCACCACGTCCAGCTAATTTTTGTAATTTCAGTAGAGACGGGGTTTCACCATGTTGGCCAGGCTGGTCTAGATCTCCTGACCTCAAGTGATCCGCCCACCTCAGGCTCTCAAAGCGCTGGCATTACAGGCGTGAGCCACCGTGCCTGGCCACCAAATTTTTTTAATACCCAACCAGCAGCCCTTGGGTCTGCTCTGCTTATGGAGTAGCCATTCTTTTATTATTATTTGTTTTAATTCCACATCGCTCCTTTATTGTACTGATCTGGAAAAAGGATTTAGTACAATTATGCACAAATGAACACTGGGCCCATATAGCAGGGCCAAGCAACTAGAATGTGATTCAAAAATCAGGCAGTGAAAGACACACTTGACCATTATCAAAAGGCATCTTTTTTTTTTTTTTTTGAGACGGAGTTTCGCTCTTGTTATCCAGGCTGGAGTGCAATGGCGCAATCTCGGCTCACCACAACCTCTGCCTCCTGGGTTCAAGTAATTCTCCTGCCTCAGCCTCCCAAGTAGCTGGGACTACAGTGCCCACCACCATGCCTGGCTAATTTTTGTATTTTTAGAAGAGTCAGTGTTTTGTCAAGTTGGCCAGGCCAGTCTCGAACTCCTGGCCTCAGGTGGTCTGGTCTCAGGTGGTCTGCCCACCTTGGCCTCCTAAAGTGCTGGGATTACAGGCATAAGCATCACACCTGGCCAGAATGGCTTATTTTCTGATGACCACATGTGCGACTATTTCAACCGCCACAGGAAACCCCAGAAGAGTTTTGTTTTGTATATATCATTTATATATACTTTTTTTTTTTTTTTTTGCAAAAGTAAATGTAACACATAAATTAAATTCAGGATTGATCTCAACCTTCTAGAGCCACTCCTCTGGAGTCAAGGAGGAAACAGTTGTTTTTCACATCACCATGCAGATTACATTCATCTTCTCTTGGAATGAGTAGAGCTCCCGGGCAGTGGCCTGACTATAGAAGAGCAGAGTACAGGACAGGCTCCTGAGGGAAGATAGGCTCTCTTACTTCTCCTCATTGGTCATGGCTTAGCATGGTTCCTTTCCAGAAGTCCATAGTGAACAAAGCACTGGCAAAAACCCAAGTCATTACCTTTCAACTATCTTGGACAAGGAGAGCTTTTCCTCAGCTTGGACCGAGAACCCATGCACTAGAAGTGCTATTCTCACTAGATTGTGTGACGGGAGTAAGTGCAGAAGACAAAATGGCTAAAATGAAAATGGGAGCCACTGGTACCCATCTGCAGCTACAACTTAAGATGAGTACAGATGTGGTCAATGTGACATGTGCAGGACGGAGGTGGTACAGAGGAATGTGATGGGCAGGGAGTCCTTGGGATAGTAATCGGCCCACTGGCCTTCATGTCTTGGCCTCACCCTGGGAAGCCACAGTTTCCATGGCTTTATGCACAGTCTTTTCATCCCTCCAAGAACTGCATGGGCTTGATAAGTTTCAAGCTCTTGTCCAATTCATAAACAATGGGAATACCAGTTTGCAGGTTCAGCTCCATGACAGCCTCTTCAGAGAGACTCTCCAGATGCTCAACAATGCCCCAAAGGCTGTTGCCATGGGCTGCAATCAGTACCCATTCCCTTCCTTGATCTGGGGAAATATTTCTTCATACCAAAAGGGCAGATGGAATAGCCATTCTTTATTCCTTTACTTTCCTAATAAACTTGCTTTCACTTTACCCTATGGATTCACCTCAAATTTTTTCTTGTGGAAGATCCAAGAATCCTCTCTTGGGGTCTGGATCAGGACCCCTTTCTGGTAACAAGCCTACTTAGCAAGTTCTCCAGGGAAGAAGAGTTCACAATGTTATATGTAAATTTTTGGTGCCGCAAAAGAAGTAGCACTCAAATATAAATTTCCTCAACAAGGCATTTACTTCTATAGAAGGGTGCATCTTACAGATGGAGCAATGATGGCACACCTGGACAAGGGATGGGAAGGGGTTCTTATTCCTAATGCAGGTAGCCACTACTGCTATGTCATTCCCCTATTGGCTAGAGTTGGACTGCACAGTCTTAACTAATTCCAATTGGCTATTTTAAAGATAGCAGGGATACGAGCCAGAGTGGCAGGGTGGGTAGTTTGGCAGGAAGGAACAGGTCAGAACAGGTGACCAGGAGTGACTCAGGTCAAAGCAGGTGAAGAGGGGAACAGATGTGAACTGCTGATTAGAACTGGTGGGAAAGTTGTTTACCAAAACTAGAGGCAAGGCAGCAAAGGGAACCAGGAAGTTAAACTTTACAATGGAGAATTAAAGAATAAGAGAGCTGAACGTACTGATATACTGATTCTTTAAAGAGAAACTTGGAGTTCACTACATCTAACAACAATGCTTTTGGTAGTTTATGGAAGTGTTTAGTGGTTCCTCCCAATCCTGATCTTCCACTCTTTACTCTCTGCAATTTAAACCTATCACTGTTTATTTGGCTTTTTCAGAAATGAAGAGAAACTGCAGCACATATTACTTAGGACAAATGTAAAAATGTCCCACGACTATAAATAGTGTCATTAATGCAACTGAGACTCAAGACATACTGGTGACAACAGGAAGAACTTCTTAAGTTGTCTTCTGAACAAAAAGAAGGAAGGTGACGTAAAAAGGATGACCATACGTAATTTATCAACCACAACAGGACACTTCCGATAGTGAAAGGGATGTCAGTTGAAAAAAATGATGAGACAGGTTGCAATCATTTTAGGAGATTTATTTGCCAAAGTCTCGGACAGGCCCCAGAGACAAGTTTAGGCCTTTCTCTGAAGATAATTTTCAAGTCTCCAAATTTAAAGGGGAAAGGGCAGGATACTGAGAAGCACACCATTTTCACATAAACAAAAGGGGCAGAGGAAAAATGTGGGGAATCTGCATTTTACATAAGTTAACACAGACAAAATGGGATAGGGGAACAATCAGTTACACATTTTTGTCTGGCAGCATGGAGTGATTGCACCCATAAAGATAAGATATCAATTTGCATTGCCCGTGGTGAAGTTTTAACAGCTCACCAGGAATTTCCCTGTGGGCAAAATATCGGGGAGGTGGGTAGCTATTCATCTTGTAGACATCTTATTTAGGACCCAAAAGGTGGAGGCAGGTTTGCATGACCCAGTTCCCAGCTTGACTTTTCTCTTTGGCTAAATGAGTTTGGAGTCCCAAAATTTAATTTTCTTTCACAAGAGGAACCAAAAATAACAGCTATCAATAGAGCTGGTCACTCTGGATATAAGACTAAGAGATAACAAAGAGAAATCCAGATGACTCGATTATATTTTATTTAAAGCTTCCAAATAGAAAAAAACAACAACCAACATTTTCAAGTTGGAAAGGATACAACAAATATGGCTAAGAGGAAGCTAAATTCAAAGATAATTGAGGTATTGGTAAGAGAATAAATGTTTTAAATGCATGCATTTATTTGTTAATTCACTCCACACACACTTGTTAAGTATCTACTTTGTTTCAGCCACTATGCTAGGTGATACCCACATCAGCAAAGCATGTGAGGGATGGTCCCTGCCCTGAGCAATACTTTTCCGAGAGATGGATTCATATACACGATAAAGTTATATTACTGGGAAGTAAGCACTCTGATAAATAAATAAGCAAAATGTTATAGGAGTTGAAGTCTACAAGCCCAGATAAAAAAACAATTTAAGATATTAAAAAGACTCCTTAGATATAATTTTGACAAAAACTGCTGATAATCTTTGAGAAATTATAACAACTACAGATTTTTGCTTAGTGAGCTAACCATGTTACAGAATTGCTCAAGCAGCTAATACAAACTTGGGTTAAATTAGTAATATATTGTTCTCCTGGTCAGACCATACCTAGAATTTTTCTGTTCGCCATGTTTTAAATTAAATAATCTCATTCGAAAGCTTGCCAAAAGGAAATGGATGTCTAAAGAAAGGTGACTACCATGAGGAGGGTGTTGTAAAGGAAGTCATACAGAGTGAGTGGCCATTGTGCCCTGTTTTATGCAGAATGCTCTGTCATTCCATCCTATTATTATCCCCTTTTCACTCTTTATTTATTTATTTATTTTTAGGAGTCTTGCTTTGTCTCCCAGGCTGGAGTGCAGTGGTATGATCTGGGCTCACTGCAACCTCCGCCTCCCAGGTTCAAGTGATTCTCCTGCCTCAGTCTCCCGAGTAGCTGGGATCACAGGCACACACCACCACACCCGGCTAATTTTTATATTTTTAGTAGAGATGCGGTTTCTCCATGTTGACGAGGCTGGTCTTGAACTCCTGATCTCAAGTTATCCACCCTCCTTGGTCTCCCAAGATGCCACTGTACCTGGCCTTTTTTTTTCTTTTTTTTTAAGATGGAGTCTTGCTCTGTCGCCCAGGTTAGAGTGCAGTAGCGTGATCTCGGCTCACTGCAAACTCCACCTCCCGGGTTCAAGCAATTCTTCTGCCTCAGCCTCACAAGTAGCTGGGGTTACAGGTATGCAACACCACACCCAGCTAATTTTTGTATTTTTAGTAGAGATGGGGTTTTGGCATGTTGATCAGGCCGGTCTCAAATACCTCACCTCAGGTGATCTACCTGCCTCCGCCTCCCAAAGTGCTGGGATTACAGGCATGAGTCACTGTGCCTGGCCTATCCCCCTTTCACTCTCAGAAGTATTCTAGTTTGGATGATAAATTATATGGTTGCCTTACTATGTGCACAGCTAATATTTAATAATATCATTTATTGTGTGCTAGTGGTTTGTCATGCAAGATATCATTTAATCCTTATTACAATCTGATGATACAGGTGTTACATCATTCTCATTTTATGGATGAGAAATCTGAGTCTCTGAGAGTTTAAGTACATAGCATAAGGTCATAAAGATAATGAAGAAAAATGAATTACCCATTAGGCACAGTAGATTCAGTGCCTAAGGCCTACGATACTTTTAGGGGCCCACAAAAATGTTACATTTCCATTTTAAAACAGAAATTAAAAATGAACATTTAGGTTGAAGGGAATGTTTTAATGTCTAATAATATATTTGTCTGCATACCAACACAGTTGTAAAATCTAATTTTATAGGTGTTTATGGTTGTTTGTTTTTGAAATAGGGTCCCACTCAGTCGCCCAGGCTGGAGTCCAGTGGCTCCACCATAGCTGACTACAGCCTCAAACTTCTTGGGCTCAAGCAATCTTCCTGCCTCAGCCTCCTGAATAGCTGGGATTACAGGCCCACACAACCAGGCCCAGCTATTTTATTTTAGTTATTTATTTATTTATTTTTGAGATGGAGTTTTGTTCTTGATGCCCAGGATGGAGTACAATGCCACAATCTTGACTCACTGCAACCTCTGCCTCCTGGGTTCAATCGATTCTCCTGCCTCAGTCTCCCAATCAGCTGGGATTACAGGCACTCACCACTATGCCTAGCTAATTTTTTGTATTTTTAGTAAAGATAGAGTCTCACCATTTTGGTCAGGCTGGTCTCGAACTCCTGACCTCAGATAATCCATCCGCCTCAGCCTCCCAAAGTGCTGGGATTATCGCCTGGCCTAATCATTTAATTTTTATTTTTGTAGAGATGCGGTCTCTCCATGTTGTCCAGGCTGGTCTCAAACTCCCAAGTTCAAGCTATCCTCCCACCTCGGCCTCCCAAAGTGCTGGAATTACAGGCATGAGTCACTGTGCCTGGCCAGTTTGTTTTTGTTTTTGTTTTTAAAGAAGAAAGGGACCCACAAATGTAAAAGTGCGTAGGGTCTACAAAAGTTATAACGTGGCCCTGATAATGAGTGGCCAAACTGGGATCCAAACACAGAGCCCATACTCTCAACCACTATATGAAAAGCAAACCAGGGCCGGGCGCGGTAGCTCACGCCTGTAATCCCAGCACTTTGGGAGGCCGAGGCGGGTGGATCATGAGGTCAAGAGATCGAGACCATCCTGGTCAACATGGTGAAACCCCGTCTCTACTAAAAATACAAAAATTAGCCGGGCATGGTGGCACGTGCCTGTAGTCCCAGCTACTCGGGAGGCTGAGGCAGGAAAATTGCTTGAACCCAGGAGGCGGAGGTTGCCGTGAGCCAAGATCGCGCCATTGCACTCCAGCCTGGGTAACAAGAGCGAAACTCCGTCTCAAAAAAAAAAAAAAAAAGAAAAGCAAACCAGCTAAGGGGAAGCGAGAAAGGCAGACCAGAGCCTCCTGTTGGTGGTCTTCAGCTAGCCAAAGGGCGGCCATAGAAAGAGAGTACCTCTGTGCTTATTTGATGTTTCATTTCTGCCTTTCTGCTTTAGCTGTGCTTATTGAAATCTTATCCAAGCTTCAAGATATAGCTGTTACTCTCTTTAGGATACCTTACCTAAACCACCTTTGCTGGAATTAGTTTCACTTTCTTCTGTACTCCTGCAGCTCACCTTTGTACAGTCATGCACTGTGTAACACCATTTCAGTCAACAACAGACCACATACATTATGGTGGTCCCATAAGATAATAATGAAGCTGAAAAATTCCAATCACCTAGAGATTTCATAGCTATCATAACATCATAGCACAATGCGTTCTGACTCATGTGTTTGTGATGATGCTGAAGTTAACAAATACTGATAATTGTGTTCCAATTGTCGACAGTATTCAGTACAGTAACATGCTGTAAAGGCTATGCTTTATAGGCTAGGTGTGTGGCAGGCTATACCATCTAGGTTTGTGTAAGTACACTCCATAATGTTCACACAAGGACAAAATCACATAATAATGCATTTTCAGAACATATCCTCACTATTAAGCGATGCATGACTGTATTCACATTATAGCATGTAGCATATTCTGCCGTGTATAGTAGCCACTGTATGAATGTTTATTTCTCTTAAGAGTCTGTAAGGTACAGGGTATATCCTTTTCTTTGTGTATACCAAATAAAGTTGTTTGAACAAGCTCAGCAAACGGGAACTGAGAAGATTTTCTTCCCCAGCTTCCCCAGTTTATTGTTCCCCAGTTTATTGTTAAGACAAACTTCTTAGCAATCAGACACAGTCCATATTGGAATGATCTACTTTTGAGATACCAACCAAGCTCCTAACACTGAAAATTTTCCAGCAGGGCAAGAAGGGCATAGAAAGGATTTCTCTATTGATTGGAAGGTTGTACTAAAAGTCCATTAATTGCCTTTCCAACTCTGAGTCTATGGTTTTAGAATTCTGTTTGTAACCTCAAGAAGCAGCACAGTATTATGACTGAAAGTATGGGGTCTGGAGCTAGACTGCCAAGATTTAACTCTGGGCTCTGCCACTTATTGACTCTGTAGCCATGGGTAAACATTTCACCTCTCAGAACCTCAGTATCTTCATCTGTAAAATGGGGATAATAATTGTACCCACTGCATAACATTGTTATGACGATGAAATGAGTTAGTATAGGTAAAATATTTAGAACAGCACTTAGCACAAAGTAAGACCTATGTAAAAGTTTTTCAAATAGATAAATATATTTATGATTGCTTCTTTTCTGCATTCTTAACTTTGTCCACTTATATTTTGAAATCCAAAGCTGAACCTTTAAAAAACCTGTACCAAAGTATAGCCCAAAGGAAAGCTGAATTCTCAACTCCAATACCTGTTGTCCCTCATAATGTGAACCCATATCATTCTTGCTATTTGAACAGCTTTGCAAGGACCTTCTTTTGCCTATCTGAAATATCACGGCCTTATTTCAGAACCCAAGGAGAACGGATGACGTGCTAACCCCTTTCTTGTTTTCTTGTCAGTGTTGGTGTTGCTGCAGCAAGAAGATACTCCCTTATCTTTTGAGCTAAGATGTACTTTCTGGTTTGGCAGATGGTCAAGAAAACTAGATTCCAATCTTAGCTTCAGGGAGTCATCTGGAGCAAATCCTTTATTTGTCCTGTATCTATATGTCCGTCAGAAAGAGCTTCCTGCAGCCTGACTGGCTTTCATAACTGACAGCGTTAATGTGAGGGTCAGGGAAATGACAACAACTCCGGTGATTGTATAAGAAGAAAATCCCAGTTTAGTTATTCTGTAATGCTACAAACCTTATAAAATCAAATTAGTAAACTTCAATTCTGTGATTATATTTTAATTAAAAAACAGCATGTATAAAATAAAAAAATATCCTGCAATAGCGATTTTAAAGAAAGTAATCAAGTGATGAAAAAAAAGCACTTAATCTCTTTTATACACTTACCTGGTATAATCAAAAAGAACCAGCTGTGTAAGGCCGGTTGCCTTGCCAGGATCTCGGACACGCCCATCCTTCTCTGTGCCCAAAAACTGCGTCACCACTCCGCGCTCGGCACCAAGCCCTGCACTCAGCATCTAGCCTCGCCGCGTAGCTTCCGCAACTCCCACTTCTGCACTCTGCACCCAAATATGCACTCAACACTAAACTCTGCACCCGGCACCTAGCCCGCCGTTGGAAAACCCCGCCAAAATTTAAAAGAAACCCCGCCAAACCCTGCCCAATAGCAGCTTGCCCCACTCCCCCTGGACGGCCCACTCACCGGCAGTCCCGCCTATCTACCAATAATAGCTTATCCCGTCCACGTCCTGTTTCTCCACAACCAATCAAATGCCTTCACTCCCTATAAAATCCCACGCCCAAGAGGAGTCAAGCGCGACTTCTCTGGCCCCCTTTCCCCGGTTATGGAACCTCGCCCCGGAGCTTAATAAATTGGCATTTAATTTTCCTATGCTGGTCTCAGTTTCCTCATTTTAAACTCGGCAATAACCCTTACAAGCTGTGATTAGCAATGTAAAATATTAATTATTGGACTTGAACCAGATTTTTAGGAAAATTAGTTTTTTTTCCCCCATTATGGTCTTAGCTAATTTGAATCCTTCAAGAAGGATTTTTCCATACTATTTTTTTGAGATAGAAAATAATTTGAGGGTGGGGTGAAGGATGCATGTATGATACTCCATAAATTCAACATTTCTTTACTATAGGTAATAAATGATTATAAACAAGATACATCTTAGATAGTATTAATATACTGAGCCTTGGATTATATATTTAATATAGGACATATTTTCTTTTTTTTTTTTTTGGAGACGGAGTTTCGCTCTTGTTACCCAGGCTGGAGTGCAATGGCGCGATCTCGGCTCACCGCAACCTCCACCTCCTGGGTTCAAGCAATTCTCCTGCCTCAGCCTCCCGAGTAGCTGGGACTACAGGCACGTGCCACCATGCCCAGCTAATTTTTGTATTTTTAGTAGAGACGGGGTTTCACCATATTGACCAGGATGGTCTCGATCTCTTGACCTCGTGATCCACCCGCCTTGGCCTCCCAAAGTGCTGGGATTACAGGCGTGAGCCACCGCGCCCGGCAGGACATATTTTCAATATTCAGTTAATCATATGGTTCCTAGCTTACAAGGGCTAGATCTAAGATTATTCCCATGAGAAATGTTGAATTTATGAAGAATAGATTTGAAGCTTTGAAAATGGTTCATTTCTCAAAAACATCAATGTCCAAACATCTACCTTTTTTCATAGGAGTAGACACTAGGAAGCTGGAAAAACTGTCATAAAAGTATTTGTCACACATAACCTGTGGTCTGTTGCTGATTAATACAGTACTTTTTCTTGTGTGATTCTTAACATTATAGCACAAGTATTATCTCAGTGGATTATCTGGAATAACATCTGAAAGATGGGTTCATCCTTGTGTTTGCTCTTTAAACTATTGTTTCTCCTCTCCCAAGTTGGCTTTGCGTCTATCAGTAAATAAAATTCTTCAGCTGCCTTATTAGGAGTGCTATGAGGGTAACACCTTTTCTGCTTTTCATCTTATACTTAGTTTACTGTATTATTTGATTTCGGATTGAATGAATGTAAATAGAAATTAAATGCAAATTTGAATGAAAAAAAAAAGAAGGGCTGGGCGTGGTGGCTCACACCTGTAATCCCAGCACTTTGGGAGGCCAAGGTGGGTGCATCATCTGAGGTTGGGAGTTCAAGACCAACCTGGCCAACATGGCGAAACTCCATCTCCACTAAAAATACAAAAATTAGCCGGGCGTAAGCCTGTGGCAGGAGAATTGCTTGAAGCCAAGAGGCGGAAGTTGCACATTGCACTTTAGCCTGGGTGACAGAGTGAGACTTGAAGAAGAAGAGGAGAAGGAGGAGGCCGGGCATAGTGGCTCACACCTATAATCCCAGCACTTTGGGAGGCCGAGGCGGACAGATCACCTGAGGTCAGGAGTTCGAGACCACTCTGGCCAACATGGTGAAACCCTGTCTCTACTATAAATACAAAAATCAGCCGGGTGTAGTGGCACATGCCTGTATTCCCAGCTACTTGGGAGTCTGAGGCAAGAGAATCACTTGAACATGGGAGGTGAAGGCTACAGTGAGCCAAGATCACACTACTGTACTCCAGCCTGGGCAACAGAGTGAGTGAGACTGTCTCAAAAAAAAAAAAAAAAAAAAAAGAAAGAAAAGAAAGAGAGAAGGAGAAGAAGAAGAGCTCCCTCAAATCAGGAATATCCAGGTTTAAATCCTGGTTCTGCCTGACATTGTGTCTTCCTGGGGAAGTCAGATCACATAAAGCTCAGTCTTATCTGTAAAAGGCAATAAGAATCTCACAGGATCTTTGTAAGGATTAAATATGGTGAGATAAGTAATATAAATGTCTACCACAGAGTCCTGCAGTTGATGTTACCACATTTACCTGTATTCAATATACTTTCCCCCAAATGTATATGAACATTACTCAGTGTCTATAGCATACTGTTATTATGACAGGAAGTCCAGAGAAGGAGATGTGAAACAACAGATTGGCTCAACTGCAAACAGAAATTTGTATTATCTCACTGCTGCTCCAGAATTCAATATTTAAATGAATGAACTAAATTTTGCCCCTGAAAAACACTTTTAAATCATTTTTAAAACAAGTAGGATAAAGAGCTGAGACCCCCCCACAACACACACACACACACACACACACATACACACACACACACACACACACATTCACTGCGTGATGGAGATTGTTTTACTGTCTTGTGTATCTTAAACATTGACAAATGTGGATAGTCTCCCTTTATTGGTCCTTCCCTCATCCCTGCCTGTCCCCTTAACATTTTGAGTAATGACAGGCATTGGTCCTGCTTCTAAAATGCAGAAATAAAAGCAAAAGAAGTGCGTAGCCTAAAGTCATAGACCTCGTGTCTAATGGAGTTAGGCATAACTGGGAGAAGATGAAAGAACTAAAATAACTAGAGATGCCTGGTTTGAATCAGAGAAGGTTCAGGGGCTAACATAACTATATATTGGCAACCATCATTCCCCATTCACTACTTCCGCAGAAGCTCTTCTTCCAGGCCTCTCTACAAGAAAGGCCAACTGCTTCTTCTAGATTTTTATTTTCTAATTTTTTAATTATTTATTTATTTTTTTTTATTTTGAGACAGAGTCTCGCTCTGTTGCCCAGGCTGGAGTGCAGCGGCGTGATCTCAGCTCACTGCAACCTCCGTCTCCCAGGTTCAAGCCATTCTCCTGCCTCAGCCTTCAGAGTAGCTGGGATCACAGATGTGTGCAACCACGACCGGTTAATTTTTGTATTTTTAGCAGATAAAGGGTATCACCATGTTGGCCAGGCTGGTCTTGAATTCCTGACCACAAACGATCCACTCGCCTTGGCCTCCTAAAGTACTGGGATTACAGGCATGAGCCGGGATGCCCGGCCTTCTTCTAGATTTTAAGGGAGGAGAGAGATGGGGGACCAATAGCCAGACAGGCCCTAGCTTCTCTACCAAGAAGCACAGACGTCACTCTCTAGCTAGGCCTTAATTCCATCAGAGACAGGCTCTGGACCAGGAAACTTCATATAATTCTAAAATTCCAACCTATAATCCCAACAAGGAGATGAAAGGCCCATGACAAAAACTCAGCATAATCCCAAGTAATTTGCCTCTAAGGATAGCATGCGTTTGTGGTTCTCAGTCCTGCCTGAACATCAGAATTATCGGGGGATCCTGGGCCCCATCCCAGAAACTCTATTTTAGAAAAAACAACCTGGGTAAGCAGCCAGGGTTAAAAACTAAAGCTCTTAACTCAGTAGTTCTCAAACAATAGCATGAATCAGAATTAACTGGAAGGCTTGTTAAACTGTGAATTGCTGGGCCCCACCCAGAAGTTGTAGATTCACTTGTCTGGAAAGCAGCCCAAGAATTTGAATTTTCATCAATTTCCAGGTGATGTTGATGTTACTGGTTCCAGAGACCACACTTTGCAAACAAATGGCATAACCTATCAGAATTTGGCCTTGATTTGTTTTCTTTCCTTTCCTTTCTTTTTCTTTCCTTTTCCTTTTTGACAGTCTTGCTCTGTCGCCCAGGCTGGAGTGCCATGGTGTGATCATCGTTCACCGCAACCTTGGCTTCCCAGGTTCGAGCAATTCTCATGCCTCAGCTAGCAGCTGGGATTACAGGCATGCGCCGCCATGCCCAGCTAATATTTGTATTAGGTTGGTGCAAAAGTAATTGTGGCTTTTGCCATTAAAAATAATATTTGTAGGCCGGGCGCGGTGGCTCACACCTGTAATCCCAGCACTTCAGGAGGCCGAGGGGGTGGATCACGAGGTCAAGAGATTGAGACCATCCTGGTCAACATGGTGAAACCCCGTCTCTACTAGAAATACAAAAATTAGCCGGGCATTTGGCACGCTCCTGTAGTCCCAGCTACTCGAGGGGCTGAGGTGTAAGAATTGCTTGAACCTGGAAGGCGGAGGTTGCAGTGAGCCGAGACTGCGCCACTCTGCTCCAGCCTGGCGACAGAGCAAGACTACGTCTCAAAAATAATAATAATAATAATAATAATATTTTTAGGCCAGGCACAGTAGCTCACGCCTGTAATCTTAGCACTTTGGAAGGCCAAAGTGGGCTGATTGCCTGAGTTCGAGATCAGCTTGACCAACATGGAGAAACTCTGACTCTACTAAAAATACAAAAATTAGCCAGGCGTGGTGGTGCATTCCTGTAATGCCAGCTACTCGGGAGGCTGAGGCAGGAGAATTGTTTAAACCCAGGAGGCGGAGGTTGTGGTCAGCCGAGATCATGCCATTGCACTCCAGCGTGGACAACAAGAGCAAAACTGTCTCAAAAAAAAACAGTAATATTTTTAGTATAGATAGATTTTCACTGTGTTGGCAAGGCTGGTCTCGAACTCCTGGCCTCAAGTGATCTGTCTGCCTTGGCCTCCCAGAGTGTTGGGACTGCACGCGTGAGCCACCATGCCTGGCCCAACCTTGATTTCTAACAATTCCCATGGCCTCCTCCTCAGTTTGCCCCTGCATCAAATCATTGCTAAGGATGTTGGCACTTACGCCAACCCTCAGTTATCAGGTCAGTCCCTACTTTGTGTATCACTACAGAAAATAATCAGCTCACAACCCTCCCAAGGTCACCAGAGCTTAAGCAGAGGGACACACACACACATGCCTCAAGCTAAATTTTCCCCTCAATACTGAAACCTTCACAACTGGCTTCTGAAGAGCAGGGCTGGCCCATCAGGAAACAGCAGTCTGACCTCACTGTTTCACTGGAGTCTACATAATACAGAGCGCACAGATTTGTCAGCAGCCAAATCAAACACTTTTCCAGCAGGAGATTAAACTTAACTCAGAGATCAGAACCCTAATCTTGTCATACTTACAAGGGTTATCATACCTAAGGAGAACTTCTGAGTTTCTTTCCAAGGCTGATGACCCCATTGCTTTTAGCATCCTTCAAAGGCATTGCTGAACTTGTAGACGGGGCAGAGACTAAGGGTCTGTGGAAAGTTCAAAATGTGGAATGGAGTCATAGTGAGGGTTTAAAAAACGTGACTCACACGGAACTCATGACTCACTCTCATGAGGAGTGTGACAATCCTTCAAATAACACCCTATACCATCTGTGAAAAGGCACTCTAAGAGTCTCAGTCAAAGGCTTGTTATAGGCCAGGCACAGCGCTCACACCTGTAATTCCAGCACTTTGGGAGGCAGAGGTGAGTACATCCCTTGAGGTCAGGAGTTTGAGACCAGCCTGGCCAACATGGCAAAACCCCATTTCTATTAAAAATACAAAAAATTAGCCGGGCGTGGTGGTGGGCACCTGTGATTCCAGTTATTTGGGAGGCTGAGGCAGGAGAATTGCTTGAACCCAGGAGGCAGAGGTTGCAGTGAGCCAAGATTGTGTCATTGCACTCCAGCCTGGGCAACGGAGCAAGACTCTGTCTCAAAAAAAAAAAAAAAAAAACTTGCTATAAATTAAACTGTAAACAGCTTATTTTAAAAAAAATTCTAGGTTTTCTCTGTGGAAGTGGAAGGAATGGAGGCTTCTATTTTCACCCTTGGCAGTGTTTTGACAGTGCTACTATTTGAACTGTCAAACTGTGGGAATGGAGGAAATGAGACAGGAGGTGACCCAGGGTCCATGCTCTAGTCTAAGGGGTCTAATGGAACTTGATGTGCAGAAAAAGTACCTCAGAGTAGCTTAGCATTGACAGTTTTCCGTCTTATCATATGATTCTCCATGAAGTTTTACAGAAGAGAAACGGAGGCCCAGAGAAGTAGTGAGACTGGAGGACGGTCGAGTTCCCTGATCCCCTTGAGTGACTTGCAAGGGTGTTGGGGGTGGTACTCATTTTGCTCAAACCCCTTGAGAGAGGGTGAGCACACAGCTGAGTGGGTACAGGAGCAAGGTTGAGTGCCTTTAGATGCTGGCGGGAACGAACCCTGTAGTAGCTTCCAGCAGTGTCTAGCAGTTGCTTGTGACCTCTGGAGTCCCAGAACATGTGTGTTACAAATAATGCTCTTTTAGCAGTTGCCATCTGTGGACAAATAGCTTTCCTGAAGCCTGGCCTTCTTCCTGCACCATCCCGCTTTCAGCTCTCCTTCTGCTGAGGGCCACTTACACCGCTTAATAAAGTCTCCACATTCACCATTCTTTAAGTCCATGGGACCTGATTCTTCCTGGACACCGGACAAGAACCTGGGTACCAAGAAGGTATGTATGAATGAAATTCGTACCCAAGGCTTCTGACCTCAAATCAGGTGCCCTCACCACCTCAGCAGAGGCGGTACAAACACAGACCTTGATGCCTGTTCCCCAAAGGCTACTGCATAGACTGTGGATAATATGAGCCCAGAGTTCTGTCTAGAATTCTACCTGCTCCTTCTAACTGTCTGCTCCTGGCACATCTGAGGTGTGGTGAAACCCAATCAAGAAGCACTGCAGTGGCCAAAATGAAAATTAACCCTATAGGCCAGGCACAGTGCTTACACCTGTAATCCCAGCACTTTGGGAGGCAGAGGTGGGTGGATCACCTGAAGTCAGGAGTTTGAGACCAGTCTGGCCAACATGGCAAAACCCCATTTCTCTTTTAGCATTTGCCATCTGTGGACAAATGTATATGCTGTCTTAGAGAGTTTATTACACTGAGCAGGGAAGTATGTTTTTAAAGCATTGTAATAACTTGCATAGCAGATTTTGCACAATAGTTATAGCAACACCCATCTTGAGATGTATGTGGGGATCTCAAACTCTTAAGAAATGCTTAAGCCACTCAGTATGGGTGGAAAGGTATAAGCATCAGGGATTAGAGGTTTATTGGGCAATATTAAAATAAATGCTTATCTACCTCTATGTAATGCCACTGTCTATGGTGGAATTTCTGAAGTGAGTTACCTTGAAGAAAAAATTATTTTTTCTTGATCCCTCAGTCTCTAACAATGCTATCTATTTTTTTTTTCCACTAGAAAAAAACACAGAGCTTTATTATTCTCAACATCAGCGGCAGCAGTCTCTGTAGGACAGGGGAGTGAGTTCTGTTGACTGCTAGGGATAGATGGCTCCTACTTGCCGGCGATAAGCGGGTTCCGCAGGACCACGATGACTGAGTCCCCACGCAGGAACATCTTGGAGATGTAGCGGTCTTTGTTGACTGGCTTGGACTTCTTCTTGCCCTTGCCGCTCTTGGGTACGTCAGTCCACATCTCCTTCACATTCTCCAGCACCATGTTGCAGTGCCTATCGAAGGCCTTCACACGGCCCAAGAGTTTCTTATTGTTGCAGCAATTGATGAGCACTTGGGTGTTGTTCTTGACGGACTGAGTGAGCATAGAGAGTGGACCCGTGTTAAATTCCTCCTCCTTTCACTTCTGCAGCTCCTCCAGGGTCATCTCACTCTTGGGCTTTTTGAGGAGGCTCATGTTGGTCACTAGGCTCTCGGTTCACTCCGGCTTCCTCCGCGTTGCTGCTGCCTCAATGCTATCTATTTCTTGGTACCATTCTGAGAAATCAAGGACTTCTTCTCATAATGTCCTGTATATTGCTGGGATGCAATCAAGGGTCAAGGAGAACAACACACCTGTGAGAAGCTCTTGGTACATGTGATGGTTAATACTGAGTGTCAATTTGATTGGATTGAAGGAGGCAAAGTATCGATCATGGGTGTGTCTGTGAGGGTGTTGCCAAAGGAGATTAACATTTGAGTCAGTGGGCTGGGGAAGGCAGAGCCACCCTTAATCTGGTGGGCACAATTTAATCAGCTGCCATCAAATATAAAGCAGGCAGAAAAACGTGAAAAGGTGAGACTGGCCTAGCCTCCCAGCCTACATCTTTCTCCTGTGTTGGATGCTTCTTGCCCTCAAATATCGGACTCCAAGTTCTTCAGTTTTGAGACTTGGACTGGCTATCCTTGCTCCTCAAGCTTGCAGACAGCCTATTGTGGGACCTTGTGATCGTGTAAGTTAATAAATTCCCATGTATGTGTGTGTATGTGTTAGAAACAGAATTCTTGTTCCTAGGTACCACAAGGAAAAATTAGCATTCAGACAAAAAGTTTTCTCAGCAAGGCAATTTTACTTTCTACGAAAGGGTACTGCTCATTAGCCATCTTGCCACAAGAGTACACCAAACAAAGGAAGGGCAGGCATATTTATTCCTTACACATTGGATCCTTACTGCTGTGTGTGATCTCGGTTGGAGCCAGACCTCACAATTGAACCCGATTGGCTAACAACTTAAAACTTTTCTAAATAGGTAAAGGCAATGGAGAAACAAAGGAAAAGAGGAAGTCTAAATAAGGAAGGGAGAGGAAGTTGCTTGCAAAATAACTTAGAAAAGTAATAACATACATATCTTGGGTAAAGTATGAGAACAGAATGTACTACGTGCCTGTCAGCCTGTCTAGCACAAATATCTTGGTTAAGTACAAGAATATAGAATGTACTTATTCCGTTATATCTAATAACTACATAGGATAGGGCTTAACAAAGAGTTACTAGCAAGAAGCAAAATGGCTTTGAAGAAAGTTAGTCTTTAAAAGAAACTATTATGTCTAACATTTATTATTATTATTCTTTAACAGAACGGAAACTTTGAAGAGGAACTTTTTACTCTCTATAACATGTATGTATATATAGGAGTTTTATTCTGTCCTTCTAGAAAACCCTGACTAATACAGTACAATTGGTACACATTCCTGTTGTTCCTCCTTCTGTAGTCAGATTTTTTTCTAAAATAGGGACTTTCTCTCAGGAATATTCAAAATTTCATGATGGTTGCTGTCACATGTCAATCAGCAATCAAGATGATTGCTTTACATTTTTTTATATATATATATACCTTTTATTGCATTTTAGGTTTGGGGGTACATGTGAAGAACATGCAAGATTGTTACATAGGTACACACATGGCAGTGTGATTTGCTGCTTTCCTCCCCATCACCTATATCTGTTATTTCTCCCCATGCTATCCCTCCCCAACTCCCCACCCCCTGCTGTCCCTCCCCTTTTTCGCCACGACAGACCCCAGTGTGAGATGCTCCTCTCCCTGTGTCCATGTGTTCTCATTGTTCAACACCCGCCTATGAGTGAGAATATGCGGTGTTTGGTTTTCTGTTCCTGTGTCAGTTTGCTGAGAATGATGGTTTCCAGGTTCACCCATGTCCCTACAAAGGATGCAAACTCATCGTTTTTGATGGCTGCATAATATTCCATGGTGTATATGTGCCACATTTTCCCTGTCCAGTCTATCATTGATGGGCATTTGGGTTGGTTCCAGGTCTTTGCTATTGTAAACTGTGCTGCAATGAACATTCGTGTGCATGTGTCCTTGTAGTAGAATGATTTTTAATCCTTTGGATATATACCCAGTAATGGGATTGCTGGGTCAAATGGAATTTCTATTTCTAGGTCCTTGAGGAATCGCCACACTGTCTTCCACAATGGTTGAACTAATTTACACTCCCACCAACAGTGTAAGAGTGTTCCTATTTCTCCACATCCCCTCCAGCATCTGTTGTCTCCAGATTTTT